>NQIM01000474.1:0-32183 GCA_003426235.1 Xylaria polymorpha | reverse complement strand
CCAAGTCATGAGAAAACAGGCTCGCACTCAAACTGTGGGGTATTGTGGTGATCCTGATAGCAAGTGGGAGCTGCAAAAGCTATGAATCTGGAACCTCCGTAGAAGCTCGATGGCGAAGACAACTCTCCAAAGCTGGGAGTGCCGGGCCTATCAGATCCTGGCATGAGCGACGCTAGGGAAGCGAAGTTGGGAAGGAGGAGTGATGGTTCAAGAAGCTTCGTCTAGAGCTAGATCCCCATGTATGACCGGAGTGAGATATGGAATGTTGAACGGGTTCACCGTCCTGTCTCTTCGAGAACACTCCCCCATCCCCCGGGAAGCGAATCAGAATGGGGAAGATGCGGAAATAGTTGGAGAGGTCTTGGTCGACTGGGGCCGCAAAGGATTTAAGGCGTTCGATCACGAATCACGGACTGCAGAACACGCTGATGTGCATGATTATTGCATGACACAACAAGCAAACCTTTATGCGATGGGTGCTCGGGGGAAATGCTGGCGGACGATCAATGGGGGATTTCTTAGCCCAGACTCCGACTTGTTCGATTGCAATTGGAAAACGCAAACTACGTCGTCGTGGGATACGGAAATTCTCGGCGTTTGGCCTATATTCGAGTCTTTTAACTGATTATGAGTGAAGAAAGTGCTCCAATAGCACTGCTTGTAGGATTGCTGCATATTGGCAAAATCCCCAACGTCATATTAAGCATAAGCAATATCTTGATACTGCTACCGAAGACCAAGGGGAGATACCGTACTAGCGAATTGGATCGCAATCTGTATTAATGACCTGGATTTCCGATGTATTAGCGCTATGAATGTGTCGTCATCGGACGTCCCGGGGAAGGACGGAACTACAGCTTCAGCTCTGAGTTCCCCTGAACAATGGGAAATGTCCTTCGATGATTCTACGAAGGCGTCGGTCGGCATTAAGTCTGGGACTTAGGGGCTTGGGTCTTTGCATTTATTTGAGTAGACTGTGCTAATCAGTCACGCTTCGAAGACGTTCTGTGAGTCGGCGTTTGGGTTTCTCGTTAGTCCAGAACCCGTAGACTACAGTATGTAATGCTCTCAGGGGTGTAATGGAGGGAAGTGCTGTTGATGGGAGAATATCTCTCCCGACACTGCCTCGCTAGACCGACTGTACGAATGATACCTGTCATCTCGGCATTCGCCTTCGATGCCGTCAGCCTGAGCTGACTGTCACGTTGTAATGCGGCTTTGTTTGCCTCGAAACGGATACATCTGATTGACGGCTGCCACAGCTATCTGGTTTCCAATCGCTACACACGTGCTTCCATAAAGTCTGGTCGTCGGATATCAAATATGGAAGTGGGGTGATGCACGGAAAAAGCAAGACCTTGAGATACTTGGGGGCCATGTATAGGAAGTACCATGTGTTGAAGTGAGGCGAGCTTGACGTTGTTATGGTTTGCAAATTAGCCATATGGTCTAGAAGACTGCCGCTTGCCGATTCGTCTTGTGCCTCATGTTGAATAACCAGGGATACACATCACGTAAGGACACGAACGTCCAGAGGTGGAAGGGACACGGCATGTGTAAAACATACTGGTACGCTACTGCCACGCACACCTGATCATGGTACCGATCGTATCTGATAAGCATGCCGAGCTGCCGTTTCCCGGCCCTAGTCCACTGCACTGCTATGTGCTTGACGTCGGCGATAGACCCAGACCCGGGTAGCTACCTGCCGAGGACTAGGAACAATGTAAGCCTCGTGGTTGACCGCCAAAAGGGTTTCGAGGCAAACAGACCGAGCCTACAGTAGGAAATTCCATTTGCTGGAGCCACCCATACGAGTGGCAAATTGCAGGTGGTAGGTCGTCGATAGCCTGGTCACGCGGAAACGAGTAGGATTCTACACTTTCATCGACGCGATGACGCGTAAGAGAAGCAAGACAGGTTGGATTGGGGATTTTTGTTGCAGCAAGAAACATGTGACGAATGACGTTGTATCACCAGACGCAAGCGCTGGCAACGTGCGATAGGGTCATTTCAGCCGACTTCCTGATGTTTAATTAGCTCGGGGCTTGATGCCGAAGGGGAACAGGCACGGCGTCTGCGAGCTAACGACGCAACCACGGCATTACGTGCAGAAGTGCAAATCTCATAGAATATTACCTAGGGAGTCGGTCCTGAGCGATGGCGCCTGGCGACTGGCACGGTTAGTGGCCACATTGAAACCAACACGGGCGCTTTACGAAACGCGAGACCATAATCGACCTTGAAGACCGCGACGGCCACACATTCGGGATCTGATAGGTGCTGGTAGCGTGTGGACGAGGTACTGTACTGTAGTTCATGTCCGCAGCTGTTGGCAGCAAGATGCTCAGCCTGCATGCACAACATCGCCTGCCAAGACACCATGATTCTCTCATCGACCCATCTGTCTAGGCCAAAAGGGACGAAGACATATGTTTAGGTAATCAACTATTACATTGCAGTACAGAATGTACTGTACTGTAAGAGAGTGGAAGTCAGTCAGTCAGTCAAGTCAGTCAGTCAGCCTAGCGTAGGGCTGAATTTCGTCTCCACTCGAAAGTAGTGGAGCGAGCTATGAGAATCTTGAGTCTCGAGGTCTTCATGATCAGTGCGGGCAAATGATCCATGTAGGGTAGTTTACCTCAATTCAAAGAACCTGCTGGCTCTCCCAGATTTGCATATCATTTGAGAGGGCGTCGGCTCCCTCCCGATCGTCGCGCTAGAGCAGTTTGCATGGGTTGTCACTCGACGGCACTAGCTAGCTACTGTAATAAAGATCCTGTCAGCACTTGGGGGCCGCAGGAATCTTGTGTGTGGGAGCAAAGCCTCGTTGCCCCAATCATGGCGGAAAGTACCGACAGGAACGCTTTCAGCGATTCGATAGACGATGGTTGATGCAAATGAAAACTGCCGGTACCTGTTTGCTACCCAATCCAATGGGAGAAATGCAGAGGGTGCGCAAGAATAATGGATAATGCACCTCTGAAGCATGACGGTCGTGTCACGACGACGAGTCCAGATGCAGCACCCGCTTCCTGCCCGCTCGAAGCACCTCAAACGTCACCCAAGAAATCTGCAAACAATCTTGTGGAAATTCCACTCTGTAGTGTGTGTACAGTACCTTACCTACAGTATGTCGTGAGAGGTGGCAAAATGAGGCGGATGAGGGGTGTGAGAAGAGCCGCAAGGCAGCCAGATGGGCAGACACTTGAGGACACAGAACAGGTTCCACGACCGTACAATATACAGTAGGTATGATGCAAGGGGTGACGAACACGGCCGCTTTGCCATGTAGCAGCTAGAACCGATGAATGCCGTACTTACGTCTGTCTATGTTGGAAGAATCTGAACTAGCTGAACATTAGGTACAAGGCGAAGACCGGAGGCACCATTAACTTATCGGGGCAATACTTTTCTCTCGACGCATGACTTTGGTCTTAAAACGGGTTCCACGTCCGGTTTCGGCAAACCTCAGCTCAGGTACTGTATATTGTCTGAAGCAGTTTATGAGATTGTAGAGGTTTACCTACAGGTGCCTGGCACTTTCAGCCATACATGGTACGCTTCCTCCTAGGCATCCATCCATCCATCGGACGGTCCATCTAGGTATTCTAGCTGTTTGATGCCTGGTTGTTGCGTCTCGGCTTCTATTAGTTTTGTTGGCAACCTCATGATAGTATAGAGCAGTCTACTGGCAATGAATGTGTAGATTGAGATCCGACAGGATGGACCTGGTTTCTTTCTTTGCGGCTCTGCGATCTGGTAGTTACGCTGACTGTGGCTCTGGGGCAGTGTTGGACTTGAGTGGCACCAAAATGCGAGCATTGGCGGCTTTCTCTAACCAACAACAATGCCCTTGCAGCTTTTTGGCGGCGCATTGGCTGTGCCCCCCTCCACATTCCCCAGCTAAACCACATTAATACGACAAGTGTCGAGGTGTGGTGAGGACGAGATGCAGAATGACGGATGTGGTCAGGGCCAGCTCTGCGCGTAAAGTGCTTGCTTGCTTGGTCGAGCTGCTATGACATTCGATATTTGATCGTGGGCCGTAGACTGTGAGTACTGTACAGTCGGTAGTGCAGGTACTACTGCGAACACAAACCCCAAGGTTAGACTCACCATCTACAGAGTACATAGTAGGTTAGATACTATCTTTACTACATGCCTACCTGGGCCTTGGGTCAACCACACCAAAGCCAAAGTCTGTCTACTACAGTAGATACTACTACCTACTATGTATGTTCGAGGTCGGACCTGAGTCGACGGGTACCGGTATGAGTCAACACCGATATAGTCTAATCTAGATTTGAGGAGATCTGTCTTTGAATTCGACCTCCCCTATTTGCGCATTGCCCACGACGATCATCACATGCGCGTTGCTGCCCTCCGGCGCTGTCACGTTCCAGAATGCTTCCCTCGGACGGCCCATGAATTGGAATCTCCCCAATAGTCCACCTTCTATCATTACTACAATGTACTTTGCGTGACATTTTGCCGGGCCGCCAGTGTTTGGCCGCTGGGTGTGTACAAGCGGCCATCTTGGAATTTCCCACTATAACATTTATTTTTATCTCGTTAAATTTCGAGGGATTTTCGGGCCTGCGTACTGTTTTCAGCTGTTGGCCATGCCATGCCCAACGGCGACCCTCATCTCGTCCGTTTCATGTTCATTTCCACTCTGGGGCGGGTGGGTAAGATGCCAACCCAGTAAATAGTGTACACCACAGGTTCCCTCAATCCAGGCAACCCAACATGGGTTGTTGGATATTGGATATGGGATATACACTACTCTCACTGTCGTGTAAGCCACATTGTACATACATACACTAGGTACAGTAGGCACCGCTTCTGCCAGCAGCAGCACGAGGACATCCGTCACCGTGGGCCGGGGTATGCCCAAGGTACCTAGCATGGCCCACTACAGCATACCTCCATGGCCACTGGCCAGGTGAGCTCCGCCGCATGGCTGTGGTGCGTCGATTGGTGTGGTTTTTAATGCACCTTTCCTCTTCCGTTGACTCCGTATGCTGTGCACTTCTGTACTGTACTGTTTCTACTGCAGTGCGCTACGGAACTCAGTTGACGGGTGATTCATCGGCGGTCTCTTAACCCCTGCCTCCCCTACCTACAAGGTAAGTAGGTACCTTAGTCTCCCACTCCCTTCTAGCATCTAGGAAACGCCAAGAGAGAGAGAGAGAGACCATGTGTGGGCCAAGGAGGGAGCATGCGCTTGACGAACCCCTGCCGCCCATTGTCCTTCACCTACCTACCTCCAGCATGCCCATGTCTACCTGCTGCGCGCAAAAAAAAAATATACACAATTACAAAATGCCCTCCTCTCTGATATTTAATAAGGGACCAGGCCCGCCCCCCCTTACCCGGTCCTGTCTGCCCAATCCATTGTACACATTCAACAACTTGTTACAGTACACCACGAAGCATTACTTATATATCAGTGCTCAGTCGCATCTCATCTCATCATCTATCCTACTCGAAGAGGTGTTTGCTCGCGTGCTGTTATAGCTCTCTCTCTCTCTCTCTCTCTCTCTCTCGCTACTTGGCAACCAACCTCGAACGATCGACTTGACTTCTAAGCAGCCGCGCACCAACGCTGTCGTGGCGTCTTCGCCGAGAGTCATTATCAACAACTCAATCTACCAACAAAAGCAAAACCGTGACGAACAGGAGTCTGTTTCCGAGCCCCCAGTCCTACCCGACTCACTCTCCTCGGCGCTCACGGCCGCGACCGCGGGTAATCCAGCCCAATCCACCCAACACCACACAAGAACAGATAATAGCCACCACGATGTGCGTGGAGGAGATCTTCACCGAGGAGCGTCCGGATGGTCGCCTTCGGACCTGGTCCGAGGCTGACTTATGCCATAACTCGCGACATGGAAAGCTCTGCGACAGAACGCAAGAGCTACGCCGCCCACCAGGATATCGCAGAACCGAACCCAGAAGCTCAGCATACAGCCATGGTCAATTGCCACCAACGCCTCCACTGTCCTATCACTCCGACTATACCTCCGACTCTGAACGTTCGAGCAAGCGACGATCCGGAATCTACATCAACGACCACAAAGTGATAGATGTCAACCGGCGGCGCTCGTCACGGCACGAGAGACAAGGTAGCGGGGAGCGTGTCGTTTACCTGAGCAGCTCGCCCTTATCACGGACACTATCACGGACACCACCACATCGCCCACGCAGCCTGTCATCGAGCCCCGTCCCCGACGTCTACAGCGCGTACGAATCTTCAAGCTACCGCGATGTCGAGAAACGCGAGCGGCCGGCGTCAGTCACAGTAGAGATCATCAATGAACAGCCCAAGCGCCACCGTCGACAGGGGTCATCATCCAAGACTAGCTCATCACGCGACAGCATAGATGAGGAACGTCGCCACCGACGGCTCTCTGAGGTACACCACGGGGACCAACACCGGCAACACAGGAAAGAATCCGAGATTGCACGACAGAACGAGGCCATTGCGAGCCGGACACCGGTGCCTCAGGCTCCCTTTAGCCCACGCTACCGACGCGGCTCAGTGTCGATTCCGCCCGTCGTCTCGGTACCGGAGCGCATGCGTATTGATAAGGAGAAAAAGCAACGGCTCCGCGAGAAGCAGGAGGCAGAAGCAGCAGAACGCGAGCTCAACGCCCAGACACAGCGACTAAAGGATCGCTTCACCATCAAGAACTATCATTATTAAATCATATGTCAAGGGAAAGGGAAAGGGAAAGGGAAAGGGAAATCGTTAAAACCAAAAACGAAAACCAAAAAAAAAAGGAATACACCACGGGTATCTAACACGCATGTTGTTTTGTTATACTAAATGGGACATTACGGCGTTGGATGGACATTGGCACGGTTTACTGCCGACATGACTGAGTTTTATTTGGGTTTTGCTCCAGGTTGCAACAGGCGTGTGTTATTAGATGATACCAATTATACCAATCATGTAGAAGCATATGTATAGATCTTGTGCTATCTCCAAGATTGTCTCGCTAAATCGCGAAGGAGCAATCAATGAAATCAATGAACAAAATATTCAATAATCAAACAAGTTGGTCTCTCGTGATGTGCTCATCAATTCTACACTTGCTCATTCCGTCAGTCGCAAATGGGAGACGAAAAAAAAAAAAAGGGCCAACCCCGCGAAAGATGGCTGCGGGGTTGCTGTCTCATCCAAATTCCTTGCGCGACCGCGACCGCGGAGTAAGTAGGTATGACATGACTTTCGTCGATTGGGGAGGGGTGACTGGCTGGCTGCCTGGTGAACGGAACCAGACGTCTTGAAGGCGATCGGAATTGGCGACGTTGATTGGACTCTCGCACCGCCACACTATTGCTGCCTGTTCTTGATTCTTGGCCGTTGATTAAGTACCTATGGGTCGCGCGACAGGCGTCGGTGGGGCAGCGGGGGTTTGCGAGGGAAAGCTTGGGCAGGTTAATAGGCGTACCCCTCTCATCCCTCTACCCCTCCTACCTCTACCCCTCTACCTCTACCCCTCTACCCCTTCCTCTCTCTCCCTCCCTCCCTCCCTCGTCCTCCCAATTGCTAATTGCTAATTGCCATAAGAGATAGATGGACAACCTGCGGTCATCAAATCCGGTACGGGGGACCAGGACGGAGACGGCTCAAGTGCCCCGCGGACCCTTGAAATCGGCTATGACTCCTCACTGCAGCTCCCTCCCACTGAACGATCCGCATTCCGTCTCACCGCGTTAGCACTATAATGCTAGTACCGGTATACGAAGACTCGCAGTACCTACCTAGTCCGCGCCTGTCTGCCTTGTGGGCTCCTTACATTACAGTACAGTCGCACCGACCTCCACATCCAGCTATCTACATAGTCGCGCGCGTGATCTAGAACAGTGTCTTAACCAAGTTTTTTCGTCGTTCCGCATTTGGGAAATTCCGTCACTGCGTTCCAGATCTAGGACATTTTTTTTGGACGTTTTTACACATCCTCTTCTGCGTGTCTTAGCTTTTTCGTCGCCACCTCGGGTCATTAGAGCAAAATGATCCTTCGGGATGCCGTCACCGCGATGTATGCCGAGATTGATGTGGCATGACAATGCTAAATATCCTTAATAATCATTACTTACACGCGTTTGGAAACTTCCGATTCGACCACCACCTGACTGACTAAGTACCTAGGTATCAGTCAGTCACCACGGCCAACCAGACACCTTACCCACACCGAGCCTCTGACGCCTGAGATGTCCACCAGGCAACCGATTTATCAGGGTCCTAGGTCCCCGGAAATCTGGCCACACTTGATCACGACAAGCTATTGAAGGAACAGATGAAGGAAGCAATGACGGTGATGGCAGCCTATGGCATCTCTTTTTCAGCGGGACATGGACCGTGCTTTCCACCCTTCTACTCCTTTTGTTACGCACGGGTATCCTCGGATTATATTGCCAATATCCAGTTGATGGTGTCACATTGTGTTATCAACGTCACTGATCTGGGCATACTGCAGGATATCGTCGTACGACGTTTACCCACTCCACAACCCTGGCACCCCTTCCAACCGGCGAGAGGATACACCTTCCCTCGCACACATACAAGGCAGACGTTAATTAATATCGAAATAGTTGACTTTCATGCCCCCCTCGAGACTCAAACTAGAAAGACCAAGCGTTAAACATACTTTGTAACACAGTTACGTAGACGAGATCAATCTGACTAAGCCTAGGGATTCAGATATACACTCACGCATGAGGTAGACGACTAGTGCAATGAATGCCTCAAATACGAGGTCTTAATATATTGTGGCGCTAAGCATGGCATCGTGGCTGCTAAGGTGAATCGGTGTTGCGGATGGGAAAAGCGAATCGGCAAGAATGGACGCTAATCCGACGGCTTCCATTCTCTTCTCTAGACACGTAATGATTCTGGGCGTGGCTCTGACACATGGCATGTCTCAATGTCTTGGGTTTCCGCCCTTTATCTTTATGAGTTGCGAACTAAAGAGTTGACTAGCTGCCGATATGGTATCTCCAAGTTGCTCATGCGATGCGGAGAGCTCTCACTACAGTAACTAGGTATGTTATTAAGCTTGCAGGAATGACTCCGGGCGGAGCTCCAGCTGTGTGGGGAAAAGGGCGCGCGCATATGCTGGACGAGTGGACGAGATGCATTGCATGAGTCTGGTGTAGAGGCTAAGACATGCAAGTCACCTTTCGAGTCATCCGGAATGTGGTGGAATGGTAATTCCAAGATAAGAGAAACCCATCTAAATCTGTTATCAAGGCGGTTTAGGGGTGGAGAGAAGGAAGATCCAGGAGTAATCGCTACTTGGTGCGATTCTGTGGCTTTGCTTTTGAGTGGCTTTCTTTGAAGAAGAGTTGCTATCGGTTTTACACCGTGCTTGATGACACAGTTCGATACCGAAGTGCAACCTTGAAGATTATTATGTCATCAATCTATGTAATACTTCAAGGCTGTTATTAGGGTTTTCTGGAAAAAAAATGAAAAAAAGAAAGAAAGAAAAAAACATGGCCATTGGCCATATACAAGTGACTTCACAGAGTCTCCTTATTCGTTCGACACCCTCCAAATGACCTTCTCACCGCTCGCACCCTCTCGCATAACATTGAGTGCCTTATTTGCCCTTTCCAATAATGTCTCGCCTTCTACGATCCGGTATCGATTGGGCTTCACGATACCTTGTTCTAGCACTATAGCTCGCTGGAGTCAGTAATTACTCTTTTAGGGGAAATCGGCACAGGGTTTAGGAGTTCCGCATGCTCCCGAGACGCGTCCATTGCTCTAATGGGAGATTTGACCCCCCAAGCGGCTAAAATAGGAAGAAAGTGACTCCAGGGGTCACTCACGGGTAGGCATGATCTCCGTCTGAAGCTTCTCGCGGAACATGTCATTCTGTGGCGCATCTGGCGTTAGCTAGTAATTCTTGTAGTCAGGTGAAGATATGTAAGTATAAGGTCAACTCACCTTCCAATAGAAATGAGTCCTGACGCCTAAGACGTTCACACCTGGCGCCCATTCAATACTAGCACTGGCGTCCATCGAGTACTCCGGTGCTGTCTCGTTTGAGGAGTGCTTCAAGATGACCGGAAGCATGACAGCGACCGTGCTACCGCTCTGTGCGACCTTAGAGAGCGATGTCAGAGTCCCCTGCTGCGAGCCGATACAGTCGACGATGAGCGGGAAGGCCGGCGCTTGACGTCCCTGCGCGCTTTTGAGAAGATCCTCGACGACGGTGGGGTTCCTGTAATCGTAGATTTCCGAGACCTCGAGCTCCTTGATGTACGCGCTGTTATATAACACCGGAGTCAATAATATCCACTTATAGTAAGAATTACTCAGGGTTTCAAGAGCATGCAAGAGTAGCAAAGGCAGAAAAAGCCCGCCAAGGCAATCTAAAGCTCTGAGACATAACAAAAGGAGGGCCAAAAAGACTCCAGGGAACTAACTGATGCTTAGACGACGCGGTGGCAACAATGTGCTTATATCCGTAGTATCTCAGCACTTGGATAGTAAGCTGCCCGACCGAGGACGCGGCACCCCAGATCAGAATGTGCTCGTCCGCCCGAGGAGGCTGGTAGCCTGCCGGCTTGGGCCACGGAGTCGGGAGCTTTAGGTCCGTGGAGATGGTGTTGAAGGCGGTGACAAGATTCTCGGGTAGCGTGACGGCTTGCTCAAGTGAACAGCCGTCTGGTATCTAATAGTCGTATATGAGTCCCCTGTATTATTGAAGTATTTTTTCGTTTATGTATTATATGATCATCTCGTTCATACCTTACCAAATACCCATTCGGGTGCAGTGGAATATTCTTGATGGGTCTTCCACGCGGGCTTCTGATGCGCAAAACCAAAACCCGGTCACCGGCCTTGAAGTGCTTGCGTCCGGGCCGCATTCGACAACGATGCCTGAGCCAGTAGACCCTGTCCTCATCGGGTAATCAACTAGAAGTCCGCCATCTGCTTGATGAAGGTCAAGTGGCGTAGATGCTGTCCACTTGACGTTGATCAAGATCTCGTCTCCCTCTGGAGATATAGTTGAAAACTTGCGGACCTCGTACGGGGTTTGAGTGTCCACGAGAACAAGGCCATCATGAGTGCGTTTGATAGACATAATTTCTGAGTTTTAATTGTTGGGGAGTATGAATGATGAAATATGAGGCTGCTCCTGTAGCTGTTGAGTCTGGTGAAGCTTGAGAGATGCCATGTTCAACACTGGTCTCTCCCTTCTCCCTTCTCCCTTTTATATTCAATCTAAATGCTACATGTTGTAGCTCTAGACACTTCATGATGATTATTCATAGTTGTATTTAACTACCGAAAGGGGTAAGATTTGGCGGTTCATGCGTGAAGAAACGAAACCTAGTGCTTCACGATGATTATTCATGGGTTTGTTTAACTAAGCAAATCGACATTCCGAAAAGGGAAATATTCTGCGGGAGGGAGCTACCCGGTAATAGGGATTGGAGAATGACGTATGTGGGTGGCACTTGTTTGTGGCTGGTGCATCTCCAATAAAATTTCAGCCACGGTTCTTCGGGCACTGATGCAAGTAATTGTCAATGTAATTGTCATCACCACCGGAAAGCTGCACTTCCGTCACGTATGACAGCCAGTGCCGTGGGAGTACGAGTACGAACGCGATACCAAGCCACTTTGGGGACGCGTGTAAAATCTGCCCCCTAATTATTTAAACAAAGCTTTGCTCCCCATCACGATCGACAATCAAGAGAAACGAGAAACGAGAAACGAGAAAAGAAAAAAGGGCGGCCAAGCAAGGAAGAAAACATCGCATTCTTGCCTTGTAGTAAGCGACTGGAATCGCGCCCACCCACCGTGTTTGAATCGTCGAATTTACCATGGCACCTCACTATGAATTTGGCGGACCGTGAGTGCAACACCTTTCCGACGGCACGTGCATTGGCTGACGACCTCTAGGCTGGGTGCTGCGGGTATCGTGTTTGGGCTGCCAGCACTCCTGTACACGTTCGCATTCGTCTGCAATGATGTCTCTGGCTGTCCCGCCCCGTCTCTACTAGATCCGAGTAGCTTCAGCCTGGAAAAGTTCAAGACCGAAATAGGCTGGCCTGGTTTCAGTGGCCTTCATAGCTGGGAGGTTACTGGTGTTACCCTTGGATATCACCTCTTCAGCTTGATCCTATGGAGGATTCTGCCTGCGGAAGAGGTGCTTGGTACCAAGTTGGTGCAACATGGTCGCCCACTCAAGTATCGCATGAATGGTTAGTACCCCCATCATCAATGACTGGGCGCAATCGATTAATTAGCATAGCTTTCTCGTCCACCCTCGTTCATCTTGCGATCTGCGCCGTCGGGACATATCTCAAGGGTGCCGACTTCATTGTTTGGACCTACATTGCGGACCACTATGTCCAAATGTTGACTGCTAACATCCTTATCTCTACTGTGCAAGCCATCTTTGTCTACGTCAAGAGCTTCAGCGTCGACACCAACTACCCGAACAAGGACATGCGCGAACTCGCAGCTGGCGGCCACACTGGAAACCTCATCTACGATTTTTACATCGGCCGTGAATTGAACCCCCGTGTCACGCTGCCCTTCTTTGGCGAGATCGACCTTAAGACTTTCAATGAGATGCGCCAGGGTCTTACCGGGTGGATTATTATGGATTTGGCCTTCATTGCCAAGCAATATCGGACTTTCGGCTATGTTTCTGACAGCATCATTTTCGTTGCTGCTTTTCAGGCCTTCTACGTACTCGACGGACAATATCTGGAGGCCGGTATCATGACGATGATGGATATTACCACCGATGGCTTCGGGTATATGCTGTCGTTTGGCGACCTAGCTTGGGTTCCATTCTTGTATTCGACTCAGACCCGTTACCTCTCCGTCTACCCGGTTCACCTTGGATGGGCGGGCGTTGCTGGTGCTAGTGCCATATTCGCTACCGGCCTGTATATCTTCCGAGCCGCGAATTCCCAGAAGAACCTTTTCCGCAGCAACCCCAATGATCCAAAGGTTGCCAACTTGTCGTACCTCCAGACGAAGCGAGGCACAAAGCTTCTCACTGCTGGCTGGTGGGGCAAGTCTCGTCACATCAACTACTTTGGAGACTGGTTGCAAGCATCCCCCTTCAGCCTGCCGACTGGTATTTCTGGCTACACCATTCTCTCTGCTGGTAGCACCGTTGCGACTGCACATGCCGCCAAAATGCTCGACGGTCGCATCGTTGCTCAGGACCAGGCGAGGGGCTGGGGCATTATATTTACATACTTTTACGTGCTCTACTTTGCTGTCCTTCTTATTCACCGTGAGGGCAGGGATGATGTTGCATGCACGAAGAAGTATGGCGACGACTGGGTGACGTACAAGAAGCGGGTCAAGTATCATATCTTGCCCTACGTCTATTAGGGCGCCCACGAAATGGCTTCTGGGCCTTTCCATGTCAATCAGCTTCGAAACCTGCAATGAGGTGGTATTGTGCATAAGGAATCCGGATTTGAGGGGTTTCAGGGAGATTGGATTAGGTAGACATCGGATGTCTTGTATAGCACTTTTCTAAAATCACTAATAAATAATGACGTTAGTAGCGACTCGCATCAGAATTGACATGGTTTAATCTTGCTTGTCTTGACGGTGAACGACGGCTTTAGCATTGTTGAACCTATTCCGAATATCTCACCGCTCCCTTCTCCCCTTCATATCAACACACACAGGGAGCATTGACTAAAATATCTCGTGAGGTTTTGGTTCGAGAGCTGACAACCATATACTTATGCAGAGTCTAAAGATAACAAGAGCCCTTTCTGCTTACCGTCGAGCTTGCAAAATAGCAATGCAGGTTTAGATACTTAGCAAGCATCGGACGAGCGCGTGTTCCAATGCTGCAATTCAAATCGTCTGCCCGAATGCGGCAGGTCCGCTGGATATAGCATCGTTGACCCAGCCCGCGCCCAATCAATTCAGCCCTGGCGATGCAGTGGGGCCGAAGCACTGCCGGGCTTTTCTCTCTTTCTCTGGCGGACTGCAGAAGAATTCGTGCCGGCCATGTATTTTCCATCGCACATGATCAAAATAGGGAGGTTGCTGGGCTGGCAGACTAGCTATAAAAAAGAAAGTGCTTTATCAGCAATGTCCTAACCTTAGGCCGTAAACATGCGATGAGACTGCCAAGATATAATTGCTTATTTACAGTACGCCCGTCTTTTTGGCTGACCTCAGCATCGTCAGACCGTTAATTTCCCTAGGGTCGCAGAATTGTGACGTTGGGGGTTCTCGTTAGCATAAATACTTAACCTACCTAAGGTATCATTTAGAGAGCTACGTTATAATCCAAGTCTAGCCTTCTGCTAGTAGTAGTGTTAGCTCCTCGGAGGGATGACAGCGTTCTCGGCAAAATAACTACCTAAGGTTAGGTAGGTCAAAACAGCATAGTACTGTCTAAGTTGGCCGAACGATTAGTCCGGCCAGATGCGGCTCCGTACCTAGTTGCAGCAATCCGGTTGTCTGGATTTTCTGGGGTACCAGATAAATATTATGCGGTCTGCCTGCAGCTTACTAAAATGGTGACTGGACGGGGCTCCCTCCTTCTAGTCGGGGCCAAGGCCGAAAGGTCAGCCGGGCTTGCCATCGAAGCTGGCTAGGCCTTGCAATTTCGGGTATCGTTGCGGGACCGCGGGTATAACACGCGAATTGACGACGCTATGGATTGCTTTCAAGGTGTCTGCCTATAAGTACGGATTCATGGAACGCAAGCTGGGACTCCATCTCAAGGTGGCCCAGTGAGCGCTCATCCACAACTTCGAAAATGAAGTTCTTGCATGCGGCTTCGCTCCTGCTTGCCGGGGCTATCGCCTCGCCAATGCCTAAAGATGATGGCAATGATACCGTCTTAGCTGCTCGGGCCACCAGTTTTTGGTATGCCAACTTCGATCATACCGGGGCCCCGAGAGGTTTCGCGCCGGACCTTGATGGCGACTTCAACTATGCCGTCTATATGGCGGTCAACCCAGGGGATGGTGCCGGCATTCAGCGCGCAATCAATGCTGGTACTAATGGCGGAACTCGACATCCCCAGTGGTTAGCATCGCAGCCGAGAGTAAGCTACTCGCTGGCCCCGCAGGAAGAGAGAGAGAGAGAGAGAAGCTAAGCATGCCAACAGGTCGTTTACATACCGCCAGGCACTTACTCCATTAGCCAGACTATACGGATGAATGTAAGTACGCCCTGCTGCTACTTCCTTACTGTTATCTCTATACTCGCAGGCGCAAGGGCCCCGTTTGAGCATAGGGCCATGCCCTCGGACCTTTCCAGCTAGCTTTTCGAGACACTTGGGACACACTCGAGGTGACGATTACTAATTTGACGTGTTGTAGACGGACACCATCCTCATGGGCGATGCCACAAATGTGAGTTATACATGATGAAAAAGTGACTTCTAGATAAGAAACTTATGACTACTTGTAGCCACCTATCATCAAAGCGGCAGCCGGCTTCTCTGGTGAACAGACTCTTATTAATGGTAAGATTTGGCATCCAAGAACCATTAGCTCCTATCTAATGAAGGAGCATAGGTCAGGACCCAGCGACTGGCATGTCGGGAGAACTGTCCTTTGCTGTTGGTCTGAAGAATTTAGTTCTTGACACCACTAGTATTCCGGGAGGTGAATATTCCTAAGCGATCATTTACTTTGTTACCATACGCTGAGACGTAATAGGCAATGGTTTTACCGCTCTGTACTGGGGTGTAGCTCAAGTAGCTCAGCTACAGAACATCAAGATTACGATGCCGTCGTCCTCCCCTAGTACCAATAGTGGACACACAGGTATTCGGCTTGGGCGAGGCTCTACCCTTGGCCTCTCAGATGTGAGAATCGAGCGTGGTCAGGTAAGTCACTCTAACGTCATCCTGCATGTTCTTGGTATAGAATATTGACCAAGATTCCCTCTGCATAGAATGGAATACACCATGATGGCCACCAGCAGGCATTATACAAGTCTATTTACTTCTACCAAAACACCGTTGGCATGTTGATCTCCGGCGGCGCAACGATCAGTATTCTGAACCCTACCTTCGACACTTGCGGAACTGGCGTTCGAAATACTGGCGGCGACCCTTGGATCGCACTGGTAGATGCTACATCTATAAACTCCGGCGTCACTTTTGTTACTACGGGGTATCCTTCGTTCTTGATCGAAAACCTTAATAAAGACACCAACACCGACGTCGCGCAAGGGCCATCGGGCACGCTCCTCGGCGCTCAAAGCCACGTCAACACCTTCTCCTACGGAAACACGGTGGGCCGGAACCCAATCTACGGAGCGACGACGAGCACCAACAATCGTCCCAGTCAACTCGCACCGAACGGCAGATTCCCCGTAGTACCTGCACCGAATTACGCGTCGAATCCTGTCACCGACTTCATTAATATTAAAGATCCCAATCAAAACGGAGGCCACACTGTTCTAGGCGACAACACTAAGGATGAGTCTGGCGTTCTGAACCAGATCCTCCAATTTGCAGCAAACAACAACAAGATCGCATACTTCCCGTTTGGCAAGTACCGAGTAGACAACACTCTCCTAGTCCCGAAAGGCTCGCGCATCGTGGGTGAGGCCTGGGCGACGATCACAGGAAACGGCGCCAACTTCAAGGACTCGAACAACCCCCGTCCTGTAGTTGCTATCGGCAATGGAGGCGATGTCGGAACAGCCCAGATCCAAGACATGCGATTCACGGTCAGCGACGTCCTCCCGGGTGCCATCATCGTCCAATTCAACATGGCAGGATCTTCTCCGGGCCAGGTAGCCCTCTGGAACTCGATGATCACAGTTGGCGGCACACGCGGCGCATCAGCCTCACCAACGCCTGCACCGACCCCAAAAACGAATGCAAGGCAGCCTTCCTCGGCATGCATTTCGCGCCCACGTCGTCGGCGTATGTCGAGAACGTCTGGAACTGGGTCGCGGATCACATCGCAGAGGATTTCTCGGGCGGCAGCAGCATTGCTGGCAAGGGCGGTGCGCTCGTCGAGTCTACCGCGGGCACCTGGCTGCACGCTCTCGGCAGCGAACACTGGTGGCTGTACCAACTGAACCTTCGCAATGCCAACAACGTACTGGTCTCCATGTTACAGTCGGAAACGAACTACGACCAGGGCGACCACGTGCAGCAGACGCCTCCGGCCCCATGGGTCGCCGACGTGAACAACTGGGGTGACCCGGACTTTTCGTGGTGCTCGGGCGGAGACGCGCGCTGTCGGATGGGATTCGCTAACTACATCAACGGGGGCTCCAACATCTATACGGTGTGTATAAAATCCTCCCGTGCCTAATCCCTTGCTTCATGTGATCTAGCAAGGTCTATGATGAGGGGGCTTAGAGATCTCGACTAACATGTTTCCATCATGCAGTACGCATCGGCTTCGTGGGCGTTCTTCAGCGGCCCAGGATATCAGTCGTGTGCCGGAGCTTACCAATGCCAGAGTAAGACTTCCTCACTATAATGTAAGGTGGAATCACTAATAACTCACGCCGGGATAGACTACATGCACTGGATTGCGAAGACACCGTCCAACCTCCAGGCGTTCGGCCTTGTAAGTAACCCCTTTCTTTTAGCTGCCCCCAAGCTTCCTACTGTTCCGGAAAATTCACGGATCGGGCTCAGCGCGACGATAACTAACTCGGTATGTTGTAGTGCTCCAAGGATACATATGCCACGCTCCGCCTCGCTGATGGCACTGCTATTGTCTCGCAAAATGGGTTTACGGGCTCGTGGTCTGGCGGCGGTGGCGATGTCGGCCGCTACACAGCATAGAATAAAGTAGTAGATGTATTAAGTAGGCAATAGACTCTCAATAAGTGGCCACACGTTTCAGATATATCTAAATCCGCCGATTATCACGTGAGGACAAGGTTATATTATCTTAAATTATTTCAAGAGATCAAATTTGTCTACACTAGTTACATGGGAAATGAATCTAACGTCTTCTTAACTGTGCATGGAATCTCGTTCCGCGTAATTCCGTCTCCATTAGTATAGGATCGAGATTAAATACTCTTTTTTTACGATATCTCTGTATGAATTCTTTTATGTTCTATCTTGTATTCGACGAGGCGGTCGGCACAAATCCCACGGTTCTCATATCAGGGACATGTGCTAGCTAGGGGAGCTCTTGGATAGATGGTCAATCTCTTGCCTCGGTATCAAAGTAGTCAGCTTGTCACAAGCTGACTATTCGCACATTTTTTTTCCGCTATGTCATCATCCTATGTTCTCTTCATGCTTAGGTAGCTTTGGCCAATGTGCGATCACCCGGAGCCGGACTTGGCCGCACAAACCCCTGTTCAACATGACATCGAACCCCGCATCGCAACATGGGACGAGATCCAGCAAAGCCACAGGTTCATGGCGCTTCTTTCCATCGACAGGGTGTAAATGGCTCGTGGGTAATTCGCCCGACAGACAAGATTGCGAGAAAATACCGGGAAACTCAGGTGCCACAACCATACGCATAGAGTAGGTAGGTAAATGAACCATCCATCCAACCAGCCCAAAGACCCCCCGGTCCTCCTTAGGATCTACACCGCAAAAGATTTTCCCCTTCCCCCACAACTATGCCATGCGACAAAGCTCCTGTGTGTTATAGCAACCTGACCAACAGCCCTGGATGCCACCTTATAAAATACATAATAATACCCTATGTAAGACGGCATCTAGCACATACAGTAGTCATTCAGCGTTTTCAATTATCCACAACCCCAATAACAATATTCTTTTTCATGAGTTAAATCGACAAATTCAGCTTCTCCTAGCCGTTAGTCGGAACAATGCAATATAATATACAGTATATAAATCAGCAGTTTGTGACTAATCGTCACCTTACCGGCACGAAGTGGGTGGGTTTGAGCTCGTTCGTCTTACCATCTTTGGGCTGCGCGAATGGAGCCTCCCCCGCAGACTTCCCCGCACGGCCTTCTATCAAATCGTCAGATGAGAGGCTGGGGAAATTCAACTGCACTGGGTGAAGATCTTCTATTATATTACGTTGACTTGTTCGCGATCCCCTCTTATGTGGACACAACTCGGCGTGCAGGAGTTAATTTATATACTGCATGGCTCCCACTGTATCACAGAATTATAATTGAAAGGTATAATCCCGAGTTGAACCTCCAAGTTATCTACAGTACATCCCAAACCCCCTCGTCAACTGTCGTGCTCTCGTCACTGCAGGAAATCACAAGCATGAGTCGCTAGAAACCGGATACCGAAACAGGGATGCTAGTGCTTCTTACCATATTAGCTCCCGCGCAGGTAAGCCACAACCGCACAACTGCCGTTCCTAGTAAGAGGGCGGCCATCCAATCCTCCCAACAATAACCCGGGGGGGGCTTACACGGTATTGCCGCATCTTAGAGCCCTGATCCCCTGCCGAGGCTGTTGGGGTGTTGCAGGCATGACCTCACTCGCCTAAGTGCAGTGCTCCGTTTCCACACATGACGAGATGTAACGTAAGGACAGAAAGAGTCGAGGCGGTCGCACCTATCTAGGTCCCCATGCCCTGTCGTACGCATTCTAGTGGACTAGGTACCTCCCGTCGAATGAGGATAGTGGGACCGGTCTCGAGAGCCACACACGAGTGTCCATAATAAGCGCTATCTCTAAGTAGTCCTCCCAGATGGTTGCCACGGGCGTTACGTTGCCCACCTCCTCGAGCCCCCCCCAGTGTGATGGGGGAAAGACTCGGGGTTGGCTATGACCGCTACTTGCCCATTTGCATGTGGAAGATCTTGCAGCCGAGCGCTGCACTCTGTCGCACATCCGTAGCGTAGCATGGAATTTCGTGAGTGGTGGGGAGATTTAATAAAGACCTGGGCTCCCCGCAGGTTTTCTGACCCTCGGACTACTACTTCTAGTTCACCTTAGATTTGTAGATCTAGATTAGATCTCACCTTTATTTCTACACTTATCTTCCCTTTTGGCTTCATCTTGTTTGGAGTGTCCTAGCGCCGGCTCTAGGGGGTATTAGACTTGAGAAAACACCTTCTTGCTGTCTTTAAGATGGCACCGCCTAGTTACATGGGCCTCAGTGGCCGTCCGCTTTCTCTGGCGGTGTCGGCGATCTGTACCACCGGGTTCTTACTGTTCGGTTATGACCAAGGCGTGATGAGTGGAATTTTGACCGCTCCGGCTTTCGCAGATGTGTTTGAAGAAACTAGAAACAACAGCACCCTCCAGGGTGTTGTGACTTCAGTTTACGATCTTGGATGTCTATTCGGTGCAATATTCGTCCTTACAGTCGGCGACCAGCTCGGTCGACGACGAGCAATAATCGCTGGTGGAATTATTATGATAATTGGGGCTCTCATTCAAGTCACCGCGTATCCCGGCCATGCACCTTTAGCTCAATTCATCATCGGACGTATAGTGACTGGCGTGGGAAACGGTATGAACACGTCAACTATTCCAACATATCAAGGTACAAAAATCTAACCCGCGGTTCTATCAAGCCGAGCTGCTAACACAATACCAGCTGAATGTAGTAAAACATCAAATCGTGGCCTCCTTATCTGTATCCAGGGCGGGACCATCGCTTTCGGTACTCTCATCGCCTACTGGATAGATTATGGCGCGTCTTACGGCCCGGCAGACCTAGTCTGGCGCTTCCCGATCGCCTTTCAGATTATCTTCGGCATTATTGTCTCCTCCGCTATGATCTGGCTTCCGGAGAGCCCCAGATGGCTGCTCACCCACGAACGATACGAAGATGCTAACAACGTCATTGCCGCTATTCGAGGATACGATGTAGACAGCGAAGAGACCAGCATCGAGCGTGGTATTATCCTCGACTCGATCAGGGCTTCCGGTATAGCTGGTGGCAAGAGCACGCCATACAAGGCCCTCTTCACAAACGGCAAAACTCAGCATTTCCGCAGAATGCTTCTAGGTGCTTCTAGTCAATTTATGCAACAGGTGATTCATTCTCCCATATTTTATTACCAGCCAACTACCTATTGACGAAGAATTGCACGAGATATGCTAACTCTCATTAGGTCGGGGGTTGCAATGCTGTCATCTACTTCTTTCCAATTCTCTGCGAGACGTTTATCACCCCAGGAGATCACAATATGGCACTGCTGCTAGGCGGCGTCAACGCCATCGTTTACGCTATTTTTGGTCAGTGAAAATAAAAATAGAGAGAAAAAAACACCTTCTGTGCCCCAGCGTACTAACTTGCTGGCAGTATGTCTTCGTCTACTGACTCTGCTGCCCTACCTTATGTGACTGGGCAAATTTACGAGAGTAGGGATCTAAAATGATGAACGTCATGCTGATTATCTATAGGCTACTGTATCGTGGTTTCTCATCGAGCGTGTTGGTCGCCGTAAATTGTTCCTTTGGGGAACAGTCGGCCAGTTTCTGTCGATGGTCCTTGCTTTCGGAGCGCTCATCCCCCAGACCCAATCTGCTGCCATCGGCACCTGCGTCGCGCTCTTCACATACATCGCGAGCTTCGGAGCAACAGTGCGTAACCCCTGGAGTCATTTCCTTCCTGTTCTGGCCGCTTGCGGAGTCAAAAATCTCCCATTAGAGCAAAATAGACGTGGCTCAGGAGCATGTAGAACTCCTAAAACCTGTGCCGATTTCCCCTAAAAGAGTAATTGCTGACTCCAGCGAGCTATAGTGGCTTCCGCTCCCGTGGTTATACCCTGCCGAGATCAACCCAATTATGACGAGAGCGAAAGCTAATGCGGTATCTACTTGCACAAACTGGCTCTTCAATTTCTTCAGTGCGTAGTTCTAAGCTTTCCCTGAATTAAGTTTAGGCGACGCGTACTCTGCCGTCTAGCCATAACTAACTACTGTTATAGTCGTATTAATCACTCCCGTTCTTGTAACGAATATTGGCTGGGGAACGTTCCTTTTCTTCGCGGTCCTTAACGCCACCTTCCTCCCCGTAATATACTTCTTTTATCCCGAGACAGCACGAAGAAGTCTAGAGGAAATCGATATGTGCGTATTTCTCGGTCAGAGCACAAGACTTCCTTTCTGGGCCTAGGAAATTCTGGAACCCTTATACATCACGCTTGAAATAACAATAACTGACCCTGAGCGTTGCAGAATCTTCGCCAAGGGCAATGTCGAGAAAATATCATACGTCAAGGCCGCCAAGGAACTGCCGCTGCTCACAGATGAGGAAGTCGAGCAAGAAGCGCTGAGATATGGCCTGATTGACACTGCCGCTCGTGGTGCGGTTAATGCGGCGATCCACAAGAATGAAACCGTGCAAGAAGAGGATGTGAGCAAGAATAGTGGTGAGGATTCGGGAATCCAGGAGACGAAAGAGGAAGTATAAATGCGGCGATCCGTTGGAATACGCAAACGCTTTGCGGACTGGTAAAAGCTAGAGAGCGAAGTACTAAGTTAAGGGCCTTATGTAGTGATACCCTTTCTTGAGTCATGAAGTATGTTACCATGCTACGGTTACTAGATACATGTGGTGTAGAAATCGACAATTACTAGACATGCCGTAATTAGCAACACCTTTGGGATTAATAACGTACCCTGCGCATTCACTACGCTATAACGCACAGCACCATTGAGTGTAATTATTGAATAATTACTTAATACGTTGCTAAGTTATAATTAGTGGGCTGAAGAAAAATCCCGACTGGTTTTATCCTGGGTTAGGGCAATATTAACATAGAAAAACAAACACGGCGTATTATAAAGGTATTATACACTGTGTATGAAATATTTATAATTATAATGTCTTGATCATTTTTTATTGAATTATGTACTTCGCTACTATCTTTGTTTCTTCATCGCGGTACTTCGTGTCTTCGGAGTCTTTCTACCACAGAAGCCCACAGCCAATGTACTACACCGTGATATAGATAGTATGTCTTAGGGTAGCAGAACCATCCCACTACCCATACGGATCAACTAACACACCACTGTGAGCTTATTAAGGCCTAGTTCAATATGCTCTCAGTGGTAAAGCGTGAGGGTGGTGTAGTATCTGTGTAGACAACTACTAAAATGAAAGAACAACATGGGAGGATCTCAGGTATGGAGGTAGGCATAGACTCTTGTTGTTGCGCGAGTTAGGGGGTCTAACCACCTTCATAGACCAGTCCTTGGCTATATACACACATGTTCTTCGTCCCAGGAGAGGTGCTATAATAGTATTTCCTCCTTCCACATCACAATGGAATAATTATTTCCAAACATTTATGAGATCGCTCATAATACATGTTAAAAGAATGAAAGCCCGCTATGCCGGAGACAGGTGGGCCCATTGCACCATGGCACCATGGAAAAGTGGTATACCTATCAGGGGCCGTTGGGACAACTGCCATAAACAATCACCAGGCTAGTTTACATCATAAGCCGATGGCATCATACACGTGTACTGTAGCCCATCAAACTAAGTTACTGATGTCATCGCTGAACCACTGTTATTGTCCTCTGGTCCCGACAATTTAGGACGCGAGCCAATGGAAAATCAGATTGTCATATTTTATTGTACTCATCACAGCACGAAACCAATCAGCCCTGCGTTGCCGTTCCATCAGAGGCCATATACCCCGTTTTGCTAGAGCCGAGACAAGTAACCCGTGTGAAAACTTGGCGCTTTGTATTGTAAGTGACTTGTTCTAAGGCGTGGTCTAGGTAGCGGCTTGTATTTAGGAGCAAGTCTAATCGTACACAGCATGTTTGTTTGACAGCCTCTCAGCGTTGATATTAATCATGCTTCATAGGCTTTTGCGCGTTGTCAGATTCGGTGAAAGTTGTTTGGCAATGTACTAATTCGCTTCATCCTGTGAATAACTGTACAGGAGTCTAAGTATATTATTGTCCTTCGGACTCCATCTAGTAATTATAGTTGAACCCCATGTCTTATGTTTGTTTAGTTACAAGCCTTCTCGACCTCAGTCACTTGTCTATCATACAACAATACTCTATTGCCTTGAAGGATACTTGCCATATTTAGTTGACTCTAAAGCTATAGTCAACCGAGTTTTCGAGGGACGGTGATACTTCGCTGGCGTATACTTAAGCCAAGTGTATAGATACTATGTTCGATGTATAGAATATCCACTACGGATACAGGAGGCACCCTTGGAGGATAACCGAAAGACCGGGTGCTCATCCTATCCTTATCATAGGCTCACTCGGTTTAGCGGGTTGGAGGGGCCTCCGACACCCCCTATTTTCCTCTTCTCTCTCAGGTCGTGTCTCGGGGTTGCTCCGCAGCACGACAAGTGACCCCAGACCAACACCCTGACAATTATGGCGTTTCCTGGCGTGTTTACGTTAAATGATCGACATGCCAACATCTGCATAAACTGTAGATCCTAAGATTTATCCTGGCAGAGAGGACGGTTCACACAATGGCAAACCGAAGTGGTAAGTATAGGTGATCAAGACTAACATGGGTGGTCGCCCATTCCAAGTTAGGAACCTTTCTTCACATGATATTGGGAAAACATGTGCATCGTGAACTGTCAATCGCGTGCGTGACGAGCTAGATGATGGTGGGGGGGGGGGGGGATCAGACCCCGGAAGACCAGTTGTCACGAGGGTGTCTTATTTCAGGTCCCCCACAAGCAACCTGGCTTGCCAATAAGTCAGGGACACGGAATTACGGCACTAGACGTCAGTGGCTATGCTACGAAAAATATGCTCCCCAAGTGACTTGCGAAATTGTGTGCTACCTCCGCCATATCTAGCCAAAGTACCGGTAAACGAAGTCCTACATTGCAACAAGACATACCGGTATTAATAAGCGATGAAGAGTTGAGCCGTCAAGCTACTTACTTGCGCGGCTGAAATAGGACTCAAGCTGCACGTTGAGCCAGCCACTGCTGAGCGCGTAATCTCTCTTCTAGCTGCTCGAATAGGCTCGGGGAGAAGATTTCTTGCTCATCGCCAGCCCAATGTAGGAAATTCCGCCGCTTTAATGCGCCCGTGGCATTGCGGTACTGGATTCTTTGTAGAGAGATGGGCTTGGGCTGCAAGTTCGAGGCTGAGGAAGGATTCGGTGTGATGAGTTTAAACGATGCAGGTGAGACTCTAACTGGTTCTAATGCTATCCAGCATGTCCTCAATAAGCACGAGAAGGTAGGTACTGATTAGCACCAGCAATACTCGCAGCTGGGCAGGGACATCTCGACTGCTGACCATGGAAATCTTACGATTCCTTTGGCACGTGCGGAACTTTTCCCCCGCATACCTAATGGAGAGGAATTCTTTTGTTATTTGTGCCAGCATCGTTTACCGTGTGAATATGTATCTTTCGCAATGTCTCGTATAATTAGCTGGGTCCGAGCACCTGCCTTAATTATTAGATCTGCTTTTTTCGACAAAGCCGCATACTGTTAGATTGTGTTGCATATGGCTAATTAAATATTTGTAGTTGTTCGTTCTTCTATCAAGGTGTGGTCAGGAGGCCGGCGAGTATTGGAGTCTGGAGATGCTATTGTTCAAGTCGCCTTGAGAATACAATAACTTTGAAATTACGTCTCTGAAAAATTTGATAGGTAGTAGCCACTCAAATGATGGCCACGTTGTGGCCTGATTAATTCATCATCTCTTTCGTGCAAACATATTGGTAGAAAGATTTGCACGCTAGATGATAGTTCTACTGGTTAACAACGCTGCTTTATTATTATTTGATGTAACGCACAGTTTTCATGCTTGTACCTTATCGGTTCCAAGCTCGGATCGGAACAGGTAGACGAACCAGGCGAGGTTGGTTCTCCCTGGGGGGCAGATTTGTAGTCAAGTTAAATATATATTTTTTCTTTATCTAGATAGGTAACTGGTGAACCCCTTGTAACGTATTTGTAGTCTCTGAAAGACTCAAGATGCGTGGTCATTAATTGACCCTGTAGCTTTTCCTCTTATCTCGATTCTTTTGTACCATCATTTCCCACCATTGTTGGTACAAGAGTATCAACATGGCCCATTTTAGTCTGGGTGAAAAATATATAGTCCAAGGAAAAAAACAAAACCAAACAATCTGCAGTCTCTTGATATATTCCGCAATCTGGTATCAGTAAATGTGCCGCCCACTGCTTATATCCGAACAAGAAAATCCCGTATAGATAACGATGCCCGAACTCCAATTTTGAATAAACCCATTTTCCTAGATTCCAACAGTGCGCTAAACGTATAATACGAAACCCTCCAAAGATCGACCAAAGATTGACGGTAGGACGGTATCTATGCACTGGTAGGCTGAGTTGAACGGGGAGCTTAATTGTTCTCGCGGTTCTTCCCTTCCCACCATGCAACCGTCTGGCTGCCGCCATTGATTCTTTGCGGGCCCGTATAAAGTAGGTATTTTGCTTTCTCTGAACTACCATGAACCCGTGTGCTGGTCGTAGGTATTTCAACCAAGCAATAACGTGTGGAAAGCCACAATGCTTTTTCCTGGAGTCCGATTCCCGCTTCATGCTTTGATCGGTTGCCCGATAGCGAAATCAGATCTATAATGGCCGCCGTATCCTAAAATAATATAAAGGAACTCCGTTTAATGTCTAAATGAGTGAGATTACGCCTCCCCTCCCAGGACTGCTGGCACCGCCAGCCAGCCATGAGGAAAGGGAGGCGATTATTAGAAGGATGTATACAGAGATAAAAGAGAGGATGTCGAACGAATGAAGTATTATGTAGTTAATATGACACCACCGACCCTGTGCTGGCGGCTACCTCTGCGATGGGTCTGCGGATGCTCGCGGTCCTGTTGCCCATCCCGTCTCGTACGATTCCCTTTTCAGCTGCTGGTAGGCTTGCACGGGTGTGCTTGCGGCCGACACCGTTGTTGTAGTGGGTGTACCAGATGTTGAACCGAGTCGCAATGGCGGAAGCTGGGGTGCCTGTGACCTCCCCGAAGGGGTTCCAGGATGTGAAATCGACGTAGGATACCCCGAGGCGGCGATCGGTGGGAGAGAGCCGGGAGCCGAGCCGTAAGGGATATTCACAAACTCGACTTGGGGATGGGGGTCCGTCCTGCGCCGTTGTGATGATCTTTCGCCAGTCTCGGGGTCAGCAGCGCCATATGTAGGTCGAGGCATTAGTGGCGAAGGCCCGGATTCGTTGCCAGGGTCCGGACTTGATGGCCCCTGGTACGCGAGTTCGCTGACGGAGGGCGTTCGGTATACGATGTCGCGTAGCCGATCACGGTCTGAACGCAGTCTCTCTTTGTCGGTTTCCAACGCATGGATCCGCGCCTCGAGCTCACGGTACTGGCTTTCCATCCTCTGGTGTTCCATGCGCTCCTGCGTTTCTCGGTCCTTTTTCCTCTTGCGAAACCTCTGAGAGGCACCTGCATTCCGCTGACGCTTCTCATCCGCCTGCCTCGACCCCTGATGCGTGTCGACGGGGACAATGAATGCTTCGCCGTGAGCTGGTTGGATGCGAAGGGCTGCTTGGCCCTCTCCAAACGCGAAGCTCCTGACGCCCGGCGACCCGTATGACATAGAGTGCTCGTTCCCCCCCCGGCCACCTGGGATCTCCTCCATGCCCTGGATATCCACTGTGGGTCTGGGATATGACAGGAGCGGCGTATGGATTATGCGGTGGGTATCCTGGGGAGTGCCCTGGCTGGACACCCGAACCACCGGGAAAAAAGCCACGACCTTGCAAGCTAGGGCTTGGGTGATTAGGAACTGGCTGTGGAATCGAGCGCGTTGATGCGGGCAATGGTGGGATATTGGGGGGGGGCCGACCCGCTGGGCTCGCGACTCTACTGAGCTGCTGTACTAGAGGCGAAGCTCTCGTGGGAAAGGGTGGCTCTGCTCGCCCAGGAATGCCAGCTTCCGACGATATTACTCGGCTCGAATCTAGGGACACGGTTGAACGGTGCTGTGGTTGGGAAGGGGGCGGATTGAGAGCTCGCATGGGATGAGATTGCCCGGGACTGATCAATCGCGGTGACCGAGGGGTCAAAGCTCGTCTTGCTGCTGCTATCGGTGGATATGGGCGAGCGGTACCCGGAGAACCGCGTTCCACAGATGACGGCGCTGTTAATGGCTGGTCGTCGATGGTGGGCGTCGTCTGTCCGGGTCTCGCCATCCCCGACCCATGAAACGCGAAAGGCGGTGGTACCCCGGGACTCGAGTTCGACGCCAGACTTGGCGCTTTGGGACTGGAAGCAGTCTCCTCGTGTCGTCTCCTCATTAGAGGTGGTTGGGCCTCAGATGGATTCAGAATGGTATGGACGCCGAGGGATCTCAAGGGTAGTGATTGCTGCGTTGTCTCTCCATTAGACTGCGAGATACCAGTGCTCTCGAGCGCCCTATTTTCAGCTTGACGATCACCGCCTCCCCGAAGGCTTGTCTGGTACGGGGTCGATTCTCCAGGCGTCTTGGGTGATGTCTGAGGCGAAGCAGACGGGCCTGTGTGTTCCCCGGACATCGAAGCCTTCTCCCTTGCACTTAGGTGGTCTCCAGGTTCCAGACATCGACCACCCTTTACACTCGGACCCCGATACTCGTAGTTCCTGGTTTCCACCCTGCCACTGTCAGGCCAATCCCCGCCCTGGCCACCACGTACCTGGCCTGGCCAATATTTACAAATCGATGGGCTTTCTGCAACCGTGAATGGGTGATAATTGTAGGATAAGGGTTGCGGGGTTGCCGAGTGAACTTTTTGTAGGACCGCCACGGTGTCTAGCCAGAAGGAAATACTCTAGGTGTTGTAGAGCAACGATTGTGCAGTGTAGACGTTTTCTGGTTAGTATTGCAGGGCACAACGGTGGAGAGAATTTGCTATGTATGTAACGCCCACTGCCTCGCTCTAGGAGAAATGTAGTTCCTACCAGCAGTAGTGTTATCCGGGCAACGTCCTTTTTGTGGGCGACACTCGTTCACCTATCCAGGTGCAGACTTGGGACTTGCTAGAGCCTAGGTAAGGTGAAGGATTGCAGGAGAGTTAATAGTAACAATGATGGTAGCTTCGAAATGGCGACTGCTGGTGGGAAAGAAGCAGAGGAAGTTGGGTCAGTGCTCTGGATGAGAGCGGCAAGAGGATCAGCTGGCCTATAGTGCCCAAACCGGGACTTGCTACCACTACGACTGCCAATGAAGAGTGACGAAGAATTTGACCAGTCAGAGAGTCCTGCTCAGAAGCCCTGCACAATGAATGGCTGGGGAAGGTCTTGAGACGCAAATCTTCGATACCAGGGTCCAGGTGATGAACTAATTAGCACCCCAGTCGAGGAACGATAGTTCTCAAAGTAGTGAAGGAGCTGTAATAAGTTGTTGTAACTTTGCTTGACTTTTGATGTGGTGAGAATCGGCGCCTTTGAAGCAAAGTATTAGTAACCCAAGTTTGAAAGCGATGTTGTTACAATGCCGTAAGCTATACCCTACGACATGGGCTTCGTGATGCTTCTCGTAGTTGAAAAACTAAATGGAAAAAAGGCGTGGGCGGAATTCCTAGGCTAGTAGTTCATTCTAAGTTATTCCGAGCGAAGTTCTGCTGCTCTTCAATCATTACTATGTTATTCTTAAGCTATTCGCTCCGATTCAGGATTCTTATCATAGGAAGATTCTCAATCCGTGCTAGTCCAAGTGTGGGCACAAACATGGGTAACCAGGGTAGGTATGATTTGGCCAGCCGGGGTGCAGACTCCCAGGGGGCCCTTGTGAAAGTCTACCTTGAAAACCGTGGGAGGTGCTGAGTTACCGACAGGGCTTAGAGCCTTACCTGAGGTACGTACATACATGTGTACTTAGGGATAGAATTTAAGGTCATACAGTATGTTGTATAGTGTATGTAAGTACTACGTCTGGGTGAATATCAACAAGTACATGTAGCGAGACAGTGATACAATGTGCTAATCGGCATGCGTTCGAAACCTCGCAGCCTTATGGTTCGAACCTATCAGGTCCATCGAATACTTGTTTTCTGCAAGGAGTACGCGAAACATCGTGACACAACTACCTGCCAGAAAGTCATCAGGGTGTTCATGGTATACCGGCAGCTTTCCGGCAAATAATGACATTGGACCCTAGCATCACACACTAGGTTAGGGAGCTGCCCGATGATGTCTCCTATTGACTACGACGTTGGCCGGTCTCTCACACGGCCTTTGAGGTTGATTGTCTACGACTACTACAGTACTACTACAGTACGAAGCTGACGGGAGAGGAAAGTCAGTGGGGACGTTCGGGTACCAATATGCTCAACTTTCACAACTTTCCCCGGTTTTGGCTCATTATTCTTCTGCTCTGAGAGCGGGTATCGACCTGATAGAAAATGAAGGCATCGTGATGGAGCTGCCAGCCCATAGTTGCTGTATTTGGAGTGTACACGTATGTCGGCATGCAGTTCGCATAGGTGGTAGACATGATCATTCGGGCGGTGAGACGGACGCGTGACATACGGGGACAGATGAGGCTGGATTATCCCCCGTTGCTGCATACTGGTCATGTCTCGAGGTGGGCTTGTGGAGCCGATGTGGTTGACGGAAGAGGTAAAGACGACCACGATGCTTTCTTGGCCATGTGCTTCTTGATGAATTCGACAATAAGCTGGTTACCACAAAGGCTCTAGTTGATCGGCGAGTCCTGGGGGCTAGTGATGCAATAGGTACACGGGCAGAGATACGAAATGTAACTGCATAACTGTGCACCCGCCGTCAGTGGCAGAGTGTCACTGGTGGGCTACTGGTCACGAGCCCACCGTTGGGTTAAACGGTTTAGTGTACGAGAACCTGGTCAGAGTCATTCCAGGCCTCATTTCCAGAGACGATCACAGTATGAGAGCACCAATACCAGACAGCAAGGTTGGCCTGATCTCAACGACAGCCTGGGACGGTACTACCTGGAGTATATTACCTCATACTTTAGGTTACCTAGTGTAGCTGTCTACTAAAATGACCGGTCATGGCCTGAACATCGTGACTCGGGACGGGAAGATGAAACAGGTGGGTTTTTCTGGGTCATAGGTCGACTAATGCGGCCTCGACAGCGGTAATGACGAGCCTGAGAAGCTAAGATTAGAGGACCCATACCGGCCAGCACATCCTACATACAATACGCAGGAGATACATAATAACATGTACGATGTATGGCCTGTCACCTCCAGCTCGACATCATAGGTTGGGGGCGCTTCGAGATACTTAGCTCGCTGGCGACCAACTCGCCTAAGTACAGCATGTCAGGCTATGCTCTGCTGTGTGTGTGTGTGTGTGTGTGTACAGTACCTACGCCGGACTACTGTAATGAAGGGGAAATAATGAAGGCAAAGGCAAAGGCAATCACAGCCAATTCGCGTGCTGTGGATACATACCGATATTATCTCACCACTACAAGTCGGTCGTGGTCGCAGCGCCCTCTCCCAAATCTGGTCACGATCGAGAGAAATCCCTTTTGGCATCCACACCGCGGAAAGCGGGAAGGATGCTTTTGGGGCGACTTGTCCTGCACGCAATACATACTACTACCGTAGCAGCCTGCTGAGCAGGACTTCCATCATGTTGTCCGGCGCGTACTGTGCTCGGCGTCTATCGCACCCAAGATCTCCGTCGGTTGTTGGTGATGTCGTCTTGATAATGACATCGCGGGTAGAACCGCTGGAGTATCATGCATTTCCAGGCTAGCCCAGTTACGTGATTTGAGAAAACCCCAGATTCCAGCATCCTACCAGCAGCTACTATACTATAATACATCTGTCTTTATGCGTGACTTTGCACGACACGTCGGATCAAGCCATCAGGTACCAACCAACACGCGAGTGGTCAAGGATGGGGGAGCTGATTCCAGCCCAACGCCGCCGAAGCGGTGTCGTATCGCAGCCCTCCTTGTCAGTATTACGCAGGGCCGCAGGAGGATCGCCGACACAGCCAGACCTTTGGCACATACATACGTGTAAGTATCTATTTGCGGGGCGCAATAGACCCATGGATTGGATCGTCAAGTCCCTAGGTGTGGCGGCTTCACCAATCACTGGCCCGGATGTACTCATTTCATACCCCGAGCGGTCGGACCTAGTGTATCTGACCGTATTTGACCCTGGACGAGAGTACAATACCTAACAGTACTGACCATCTTGCGGCACAGGACAGACGCTGCAGGCTCTGACCATGGAGCCAGGCCTCGGTGTGAGATCCAGCGCCACGGTGAGGACTCGAAGAAGCAACCAGGAGTCGCCAGAGCTCTGAGATTGAATACCTACTACTAGTCTCTG
>NQIM01000473.1:0-32194 GCA_003426235.1 Xylaria polymorpha | reverse complement strand
TTATAGCTAAAGTTAGCTATAGTTNAAAAAAAAAGTACTATTATAAAATACTACAGATTAACCCTAAAACCTAGGGGTACTAGGCATAGGCCTATAGCCCAGATATATATACAAGCTAGATAAATTCCAACCTAGAATAGGGGTTTCTCCCTTTTTTATACAATAATAATAAATTAATACTAGCCCTACTAGCAGTGAGAACTGTGACAATTGGTTATACCCCTACGGGCTGGCGCTTCGCAGTGGATAGTGTAGAGATGAGTGGTTCGGGGAAGCTCGCAGGCGGCGCCAAGCTCGAGACCCTAGGAACTTCTATCGGCTTTAATGTGGCGTATGTGATGAACCCAGGAGCATACGTCGACGAACTTATTTGGGCGTTGAGATCCGGCGGTTGGGTATGTCTCCTTCCAACAGAGAACTTTACTCTTCATCATCCCTGTTCGTCCTTTGTTCTGTAATGACTGAATATGTCTTGTTAGGGAGACTACGATGTCCACAATACCACATTAGACTCTGACGGAAAAGACCTTGACGGCGAATTCAACGTCAAAATCCCATCTCAGTCTGTTATCTGGTCGCCTTGCTGGCCAGAGAATGGTGAGTGATTCCGAGCATCGGTCGGTATGCCAAAATGCTTACTCTGGTTATTGTAGTCAGCCGTGACTTATTCCAGATTCAGTTCAGCCATCAGACCTACTTCTACATGGGACAGGCACCTAATGCAACTAACCCTAGAGGAAACATTGATGATGACTTCCAGGTAGCAATAAACCTGAAGTGGGAGAAATGTGATCCGTCCGTGGACAAAGTCTCTAATTGGGGGAGGGGCTATGATAAGTCTCCAAATTGGTCTCCATATTATTTCAAGGAGCAGGAAAAGTGAGTATTATAAGGTCGGTCACAATTATCTAACCTAGCTAGCTCTCAAACCAGGTCTCGAGATGTATCATATATTTGCCAACTTTTATCTCGTGTTGATATAATCCTTACTCGGTTGTGTGCTTTTTTAATACGTTATATTGATTCAGTAGTTTTAAAAACAGATTGAGAGTTAAGAGGCGATGAGTATGATAGCATCTCATCTATGTTCACAAAATTGGCATCTTGTCACACGAACGGACCCGAGGGTCTGGGACACCCGATATCATGTAATTAATCATATGCTTGCGGCAACCAGCCTAGATCAATCAGATCAGCTCTAAGAGGTTTTAAAACATATATAACATGTAAAAAGAGGAACATATAGCTTTTGTTACAACTAGTTTAGCGAAGTTCAAGGCCATGATTACGTCGGCATTGATAAGGACTGAACTATTAGATGTCTTTGTGTGTAATAATTTCAGCCTCTCATATAGATGAGCAGTCGAGGCGTTGATGTAATAAGTTATCAGTACCTATAACGATGACATCGCAAATCCCAAATGCGGCTATTGCCAGGCGATGGCAGAGCTACCCTTTAAAATTGGAACTCTACTCTTTCTTCTCGTCTACACATTCAACTTGTTACATCAACAAACTAAACTCCATGGAAAATACTGCTCTGTGCATACAAGATACTATTAGTTGGCGCATCCCGAGAAAGAGAAGCTGTCGAAGTGGGGTATTTATTTGGGGAAGCTTGCGATTGTATGGAACACAATAATGGTCATGAAAAAGAGTAAAAAGAGCTGACTAGCTGTGCTTTAAGAGAAGTCATCGCGAGATTATATAGTATACACGTTGTTTCTTCCGGAATTCTCCCCCTACCCAGGTACTCAGTATTAGTAGTGCCACACTACGTCAGCACAAAGGCGATGCTCCCTCCGGTAGATTAGACGCCCACATCCCGAGGCGCCTTGTCATAGCGCAGCACAGCGTTTCAAATTGGCATTGCCTGGTTGGCTCATTGTTTTCTATCTGGAACTTAGTGGCTACCGTTGCATCAAGGATAAGTTGCTTAGTCGTCAGCGTTGATTGCGCGGCTAGTCAGCCACAAACAGCACTGTCCATCTCCCAAGAAGCAATCCCAGTATGCCTAACTTACGCGATACTCATGATTGGCCAATTTCTAACTAGGCTTGAAAAAAATTGCGGGTTTTATTCTTACCCTGGATTTGGCATAATGCCTACCGCAAGGCGCCGCCTCAGCTCGACTATCACTCCATCGCCACCAGCCAACGTCCAAGCCGGCATTGGCTAACCTGCAATTTACCTGCTCTCCTAAATTAATTATGATGAGGTCGTTGAAGGGCGATGCTGGCGGGATACTGGAGCCTCTCCCACTATCCCCATGCCGCCTTACGAGTACGCACGCGTAACAGGTCCACTATGATGGGATGACGCCGGCCCACAGAAGAGAGAATAGAGACTATGGCCTACGCGAAGAGGCTATGTATGTGGACTTCGAATGAAGGGAGTTGGGAGATATCCAGGAGGTCAAGGAATATATAATAAAGAATCCACGACTTCTCGAATAATCGTCTTGTCTATTGGATCATCACCACAGTCCTCACCTCACACATCACTGCTATCTCATACTTCTACAAGTATCTCTTTCTTTCAGCCGATTTCCCGTCACAGTTTAAATCGGAATTTTCCGTCCGCAAGCAAAATGCGTTTCACTCAGTCTTTCGTCTCCGGCTTAACCCTCCTTTCCGGCTCCGCCCTCGCCCACCCTGGCCATGACTTGACCCAAGAGATCGCCGAGCGCCGTGAATTCCTCGGCTCCGTCAAGCGCGCCGATCTCTCCCACTGCGCCGACAAACTCAAGGCTCGCGGTGTTAGCAAGCGAAATGTTGCGCGCCGTAGCGCTGCCGTCGAAAATGCCCGAGCCAAGAGGGGCCTGAAGAAGCGTGACCTTGACACTGTCCTAGAAACTTCCCATAACTCTACCGAATTGGGCTACACCGCAAACACTGATGCTGCTACCCTGTTCAGCGGCAACAGCTCTTGTATCCTGACCCCAGAGGTGACCCAGGGTCCTTACTGTAAGTCTCATTTACACGGAAGAGGTGCTAGCTAAACTTGAGCCCTGTAACTAACTGATTTTTTAGACGTTGGTGGCGAGTACATCCGACGCAACATGATCGAGGACCAGGCCGGTGTTGATATCGTCATTGACTACCAGATCATTGACGTCGAGACCTGCGACCCCGTCCCCAACGTCTACCTGGAGATGTGGCACTGCAACGCTACCGGTGTCTACTCTGGTATTGTTGCTTCTGGTAACGGTGACTCTTCGGATGAGACCAATTTTGACAATACCTGGCTCCGCGGTATACAGATGAGCGACAGCGACGGTGTTGTGCAGTTCGAGTCCATCTTCCCCGGTCATTACACCTCCCGTGCCACTCACATCCACTTGATGGTTCATACCAACGCCACCGTCTATGCCAACGGAACCCTGGGCAACGAGGTCTCCGCCAGCCACGTCGGTCAGAGCTTCTTCGACCAGACCTTGATCTCTGCCGTTGAGGCTACCACCCCTTACAACACCAACCAGCAGGAGCTCACCACCAACGCTAACGACTCTATCCTGGAGGAGGAGACCAACACGGATGGAGTCGACCCTTTCCACGAGTACACTCTCCTCGGCGACAGCATTTCTGATGGTATCTTCGCCTGGATGGCTTTTGGCATCAACAGTACCCAGGTCAAGAGCGTTACCCCCGCTGCCTTCTATTACGCCGAGGGTGGTGTTCAGAACGAGAACAGTGGCCCCCCAGGCTCTGACACTTCCGCCTCCGCCTCTTCCGCCCCTTCAGGCTCTGCCCCTCCCGCCCCTTCTGCCTCCGCTGCCTCATCTTCTAGCGTCCCTGCTTGCGCCGCTTCTTAAAGCACGGTCCCAACCGCGCGCGTTGTATGAATAATAATCTATTCTGCAAGCCGACCGGCGGGCCACCCCTCCACTACCTGAATTCGGCACAGTACTCACTCACTTACTCACTCACTCACTGTTCTGGTCGGAATTTTGTCACTTGCAAATTGTACATTGGTTTTGCTTGGTATATAAACAATATAGATAAAAGTGTGCTGCTTTTTTAGCTAAATCTTTCCTCGTTCATAGGTCACACAAATAACATAGACATTTCTAGACGTGCAGGTCGCCTTTCTGAGGGAAAACAAATCTAGCAAAGCGGCTGTCTAGAGACAGGTTGCAGCCTATGCTAAATGTGAATCGGAACATAGTAGAACATAATATCACTTGACACTCAGGCACTTGGCAATACTCTAGGGCTCTTCACCATTTACTAGGCTAGCCTACATAGCCCACGGGAACTACTAGTCTTGGTGGTATCGTCAATGGGTGGAGAGACACATTAGACTTGGAACCAGTGGCATTCTCGGATGTTTATATCTTTACGGAGGCTTCGTAAATTCCTTGCATCTTTTGCTGGTCTCCAGCAGTGGTCCCTAAACCGGCTGACTGGCGACTGCATATTAGTAGCTTAGATGCAATTGCTTAGAGCCATCCCTTCTAACATGAACCGGATATCTACGGGTTTTTCCTCTGCAGCGAATACCTCGTATGGTGACAATCCTTGGGTCATTTGTTGTCTCATGCAATGTCCCAGTTGCAAGGGCGCAGTACAACGGTCAAATCGAGATACTAGCATAGAGATAGATGATCATATTAAATCGACTAACCGGAAATAATGATGACGATACATGTGAACGGAGCTGATCCGCGTCAGGTACGGTATTGTTTAATTCATACCGGGATCTATTCGGTCTCGGCGTAGTATTCTGGATGTGCCCTAAGCAGGGGGGCAGGCCAATCGCCATCTACCTAATACGCGGAAAGAAATGTGACAATACGCGCAAGGAGATGTGGCGCAATACGAGTAAAGCTAATACACGGAACAGACAACTCGCGAGGAAAGGCGTGAAAATAATGGTTTCTCAATGTTGGCCTCGACATCAACCCACGCAGCGTATGCTGCCCGTCTACGAGCTGTGCCGGTTGATCCGCCATGAGTACTTATAGGGGGCCACATGCACGCAAACAACGCAAAGCTCAACGGATATCAATCCTTAAGTAGTACGCTCATCGTCGTGGTCGGGTAGCCTCATTCTCAGTCGAGTTCAGCATCTGGGAGCTATCCAACTATCCGCTGTCTTGGACTAGTCTACATTCTTCAAGTCTCTAGCCGAGTGAAATCGACGAGTATTATCTTCGCTTTACAATATTCTCCTGTCCTCTTCGGGATCAAGACAAGATGCGTTTACCTAGGCTTATAGCCGTCTCCATGCTTGGCGCGTTGCATGCACAACAAGCAACCGCCGAGGTCCCTGATCCTCCTGCTCCGGAACCAGTCACCGTCGTCGAGCTGCCAATGCCACCAGTCACTACTGGCTCTTGTACACCCGACATCAACCCAAGGGGAACAGGATGCATTGGCCAGGGAATGTACGGCGACGGGTTCCAGTCTGGCAGTTTCCTGCCTGATGGCCGCCATATCGTGGCCTACGTCACGTTTACTGGCGCACCCGAGGCACCCGATCCCGCCAGCATTTACAATGGTTCCCAGATCATCCTGATCAAGACAGATGACACATTATTCCCCAACGGCGATGCATGGAAATGTGTTACATGCGGTGTCCCGGCCAATAATTCCCTAGGCACAAGCGACACATGGGACTATCCCCATGCATTTCAAGACGGCAAACGTCTCCTGGTCGGGGCCAACATTATTGACTGTGGGGAGTTCTTGCTCACGGACTCGGAGTGTGAACCCGAACGTACATTCATCTACCCCATACGATGGAATATTACACCCGATGGCTCGGGAGCTGGCGGCGATATTCGCGAACTGCGGATACACCCTGACAACGTTCATCTTGGGTTTAGCTCTTTCTTCATTGGCAGTGGGACAACCTTGCAGTTTGGCTACTTTTCGCGTCTACAATTCAACCCATCGCCAAGTACTGGCGAACCTCTCGTCCCTAGATATGACCTGGTTAACGTCACAGTGCTGTACAGCCCCAACAATACTCCGCCTTGGACTGTTAACGGCGACCAGATAGTCTTTAATCCCCTGTCAAACACTGTCGGCGAGTTACGAGGCTTTAGCGGCCGAGGAGGAGAGGTTTCGTTCATTGGCTATTCGACCGAGTCATGCAATATCGACGTTTATGCGGCCGAGCTTGCCACAGGGACTGTTCGTCGACTCACAGCTCACCCCGAGTATGTCGATCCCGTGGATATCTCACCTGACGATCAGTGGACCGCAGTGATGGACACGCGAGGTACGGGGCGCCAGCTTTTTATGGCTGGTATGCGTGGTGTCCCACCCTTGATTGACATAATTGCCACTACAGTCGCTTCATCAATTCGGAACAACCACCAACGACGATTCTTCAATCTTTATATCATTGATCGCCACGGAGACCGTGGTGAGTACTTCGGCCAAAAGATCAACGAGGCAGGCAGCGGCGTGGCTGGGAGTGGTGCAATCAATGACCCCGAGTGGAATGGCAGAGCGGACCCAAGATGGTCACCTGATGGCACCAAGATCGCGTATTGGCAGGACATGACGGCCTCACCTGCCTGCGGTGGTGTGAACCCCCTCCCATGTCCCAATTCGACCGAACCTGGGGCTCGCTATGTACGTTTCATGCTCGCGACACTCACGAGCCGTGAGCCCTATACTCTGCCCAGCGTGGAGCCAGTGTCCGACGTGGTGCCATGGGGCACGCCTTACGTTCCCGGTGACACGGCGCCTACTTTTCCCAGTATCCCACAAGGAACGTACAATCTGCTTGGGACGGTTTCAGGGGCAGCCAAGGTCACATTTACAGACAACACCGACGGCGCGTCGATAAAGAGCGTAGCTGTTCAATATAGTAACTATACTGATGACGGTATTAATTTTCTGAACGGGTGGGAAAACTATACACGTTCGAACCCGTCAGTTACGCTCGAGGTCGCTGACTGGTACTCTGATATGGTGCGAACTGGCGAGACTAACAGCACGAAGAAAACTAGCCCAGACGGGTTTCACCTATCGGTCGATACTTTTGTTAATATATTTGAAGCGAATGGGACATTAACAACGACAGTGGATAACGAGGTGTATCTACAACCCTATAATTACTCCTAGACCGCTGTGCCCACCGAGCAAGAGTAAAGAGGATATTAGCTCTTGCTGAAAGGCGCTAGGTGAGGAGTGTGCCTTGATACTATCTCGCTCAAGATGGAGAACGGTACGTTATATCAGCACGACACATGTTCGGCCTAGATCACAACCAATATGACTCATCGATAAGGCTATTATAGGTAGTTACAATACTGGTCTATTGTTTAAATACAGTTCTCCGTTGCACATTACATATGACTTTGGTTGGTTTCCAACAGGTCAGTAGGAGTTCATCGAAGAACCAAAGTGAAAGATTGATCATCATCGCCCGCCCTGGGCCAACGGACTGGTCGATGCACTCCAAGACACGCGGAGAACCTTTCAGGCGAGACACACTTTTACAAACGCTACGATATATATCTAATCGGTGTTTGGCAGGAATCAATACCGCACTGCTTTTCTCTGTTCTCGTCCCCCGAGTCTTCTGCCGGGCTTGCCTGGTGGTGGTGATTTCGGTCCGAAGAGCATCATCTCACTCCACATCCTATGCTTTTAGGTCCCCTACAGGTGATCTTAGCAGGAGAAGGAAATTGCTTTCTGAAAGAGTTACTAACGGCTGCTTGCTGTTTACTACTGCATCGGCTGTATCTGGCAAGCTATCGCTTGCAGAGAATAGTGTTCCAAGTAACAACTCGACTATAACATCACAGGCCCCTCCTTGGGAACTATCAAAGTGTGTTTGGGGGAAGGCCCTGGACTAAGTCTTTCACGCTAGAAGTCATTATCGAGGAATTCATTGCAGCTATTCTACTTCTTAATATATAGAAAGATCTGGCTAGAATGGGTTAATAGGTACTATTAGGTGAGCTTGAGATTGAGGTTGTGCACCCGTACTCGGTGTCACCAGGGCGCTCACTACACCGCTTTGAACTCTCATGTTTATCTACGGCGCTGCGATTCTTGGCGAGTCAATCATGTGATTTAGCAAATCAATTTCATGTTGCTGTCTCTCCAGTACCTAACCGTTAGGACGAACGTCTGAAACGGAGCTGTCATGTTACTCACACCCCCACGCTACATAGAGCCCGTTATGGAGACTGGATGATATATCATGTTACTTTGAGGCGTTAAAGCAAGTGGCCAACGGCCTAAATAAGACCGACGCGGCTACACTTGCTGCATGATAGTTTGATGGCTGCATGGCAACCCGAGACCATTGGTAATTAGTGGATGCCGAAAAGAACAGTGACATGGATGAGGCGACGAGCAGGTGGTCATAGATTCCGTTAACCCGCATTCATGCCGAATCGTTTACAGGGATGAGCTGGCCTAACGAATTTCCAAAGATTGTGTTCAATCACATCAAGGTCGTTCGTTGGGCGCCAACATTGGACAATCCTGGACCCAAAAACGTCAGGTTGTTGTGGGGAAATGAGATCGAGGCGCAACAACTGATAGGGAACGTTACTGTACCCCAGCCAGGCCACACACGCATTGGGTGCGAGTGGGCTCAAATATTATACGACAAAGTGGCTCGGTAAGAGCAGATGGCCGCAGCCTGCAGTGGAATTAACTCAAGAAGTCGTTGTGCGACCAGTTCATCGAGACACTGATTGAATAGGTATACACGCGATGCTACTACGTTTCATAGCAACTTGCCAACGCACAGCTGAAAAGACCCCATAATGCAGTTACCGAAGGAAAGGCCTCAGAATAGCGTGAACATCTCGATCTATCGTACTCGCGACCTGCTTTCAAAGGACACCTGAGATCAACAACGTACAGTTAAGCAATAATTAGGTACTCAAACCAAGGTAGGAAATGAAGCATAACTGCTTGTAAAATCAAAGCCGAAACTGAACCGTCAACACCAATAAGTGGCCAGTCGTGGATGATAATAATAAGGAACCGTAGACATCGTATCCCGTTTGACTTTACACGACTCCAGTAAATTTACGCTCGTACATCTCCCTCTCATGATACTACTCGTCTCATTCGCCGAATTTTCTGTTGTCTGGCACCAAAACGCGACGCAAGTTAGGGACGGCGAAATGCGAAATGGCATTTCGCCTCAAGCATCTGCAGGGGCATCAGCTGCCGCTGCTGCTGCTCCCCCATCTGCTCCTCCATCGCCGCCGCCGCCGCCGCCTCCTCCTACTGCATCCGACCCTTGAGAGATCTTCGAAGTGCCGGAGGCGCGCCTTCGGTGGCGATGCCGCCGGCTTTTGCGGGCCTGTTGGCGGAACCGGATCGATCGTCGGTAGATGTAGAGGAAAACACCAGCGAAGATGACGAAGGCGGTAACCAAAACGCCTGCGACGACGCTCGTCAAGGTGTTGGGGCTGGTGTCCGCGGAACGCTTACCTAGCGCGCCGCTGCTGGCCGGAGAGGAAGGAGCAGCGTCAGCGGATATAACAATGGATACCGCCTTAAGAATCCATGTGAGGAGGTAATGATGGTGATGTGCATTTTGTATTGGTTCGTTGGGGGTATATGTTGTGACATGTGAGACGGCGAACACTTGCTGCTGCTCCTGCTTGGCCCCGGCCAGTTCGCTCCGAGGGCCCGCGAAGACACCTCGGCCGTTGATGCCGGATATATACATTCAAGCCGGATTCTTACTATTCTCGGTGCGTATTTGGAGTTGTTAAGTGGCTATTGGTCGGTGGGTATCTGTGAATAAATAGTATTGCACATATATGCACACAGTAAGTTGGGGGTTGAGAATCGAAGGTTGAAGGAGACAAATAAAATGCAAAGTGCTTCGGTTCCAGCCAGGGGTTGACAGAGCGACCAGGCCTACTTTAAACGGTGCATGCTACACTCACGATCATCTCTACTCCTCCACTTGTCATCGCTAATACATGCCGTGGCCATGGATGAGTGGGAGCGAAGCGATTCCGTTCGGAATCCCGGGGTTCTAGTCCGGGGAATGGAGGGCAGCGTTTTGGGTTGCAGAATCAAGTAAGCAAATCGTGGGGACGCACGCGCGATGTGATCTAGAATATCATTTGTTCCGTTCGTGCCCTTCTCCGCCTGGGATGACCAACGAACATGTAGCCGAAATGCAATGCAAGTTGGGGATGCCCAGAAAGATAAGGCGCATGCATATTGTGGGATCTCCTTATTCGTCTCTCAACCGCTCGATACTGCTAAGCTATAAGTCACGCCTCACTCATTGGGTTGAGCCTGAAATCGTGGCGCACGGCGGGGGGGGAACGTGTGACGAGCGCTTGCAGAACGTTTCTGGTGATTACTGGGGCTTTTAGCTAATAACTTTGATTGGTATTGGGCTTTTACAAGCGGCGATGATCTATGATTTTATATTTTATATCAATGCATATGAACTCTTACCTTACCTCACCCTCATTCCGTAACAGAAGCTCAGTCGCTACTAATAATAATAATCACGTTTGTTAATCTAGACGCCGAAAATTCAAGAGCTACACATCCACGCCAAGACCTACCGAAAAAGGTCTGATAAGCACTCCCCGTGACGCCTCAGCTGCCAATCTTCGTGGATAGTGTTGGCGCGTCACACATCTAATCGTTACCAATCGGCCGAAGTCGGGTGCCGCGAATGGCAATGTCGTGGTTATGCTTACGGTCGCTGCAACACAGACATCGCTGTCAAAAAGCAACGTGATCATCTGATGATGGCTGGTATCGGTGAAAGTAGCCATTGGCAGCCATAGCATCGTGTGATAAAATGATGAAACCGGGACTGGTTTCGAGTCCTACGTGCGTTGTGCTGGACGAGTGCATACGCATCTGAACCTCGACATGAAGGAATCCTATCGGCTATCTATCGTAATCGCATTCGGAAGATCCGGGCATCGGTCACAATGATTACGTATGCATGCGAATTGAGGTCGCGCGTTTGTGGCTGCCCCGGCTGTGCTCTCACGCATTATAGCAGCTGTGAACATCCCGGACCATGTATAGGGGTATTGGTATGCGTGCAACCATAGCCAGAAGCATGAATAATAGGATTGATCGATGAGGTATGTGCCTACTCTTGGTAGTCGTCAATGAATCGACACGAAAAGAGTTTCCTGCGGCTCCTAGTGCTTTCCTAACAACCTCAACACAGGCCGGTTTTCTCAGGGGGTCCAGAAGATTCGAGCCGTACCTCCACGTTTATCTTTATTTACATTTCGGACCGAGTGTCAGGATCTAAGCTAGAGGTATGCAATGACTTCCATTGTTACGCAGAGGTTCTGATCTTTTGCTACACGACATCCGTCTCTATACATACATGCCCTTTGTCCAGGTATACGATCAATCATCGTGACACTTAGGAAATCACTTCATCAGGTCATTAAATATACGCGCATCAGGTCTGAAGTATTAGGAACCCCCTAGCCCTGTTAAGGTTACCTTTAAAACACGATTGAATCCCGTTTAGTATAGATAATATCTATGGTCTTATAGAGATTCAACAACTTTGGAAATAGGTAAACGTGGGGCCCGAACCCTATCTCACTAGAACTCGTTCCCCGTGGTTGGATCCGACTATGTTTATATCGGTTCTTTATGACTAGGTTAACATCATATGAAGGCTTAGCAGTTGTTGAATTCCATTTTATCATATGCTGCTTATAAACTTAACACGGTATCGTCGTCTTCTTTATCTACGCGTAGTAGTCTTAGGTAGAGGTCACACACTTTTTTATACGACGATTTGCTCACATGTGCGTAAACAAACCTTATTTATGCTACGCATTCATATTAAATCATGTAGTGAAGACTAATACTTAGCGTCGGGTGCTATTCATAAGACACTATTATAATCTGATACTACTTACTTACTTAACGTTTTCCCAACGTCGTATGCCTGGGAAGCTCGTTTTGTGTAGGACGCGCCTTCGACCTTAATCTTTTCAATATAAAGATCTAGCAACCCCAATGTTATATATATATATCTATTTGGTGACATAGCGATGGCTTGGTAGGGCGCACTTCTGACAACTGCGTTTACAGGCGACAGCTGCGCCCGACAAGACCGTACGGTTTTGCGGGTTGTGGGTATATTTAGCTTATGTTAGATAGATCACAACTTACAAGTGCTAGGGATGTTACTTAAACATAAAGGGGTAAGGCAACAGGGTTAAAGATACATACTGGAAATCTTTCTGCATTTTTAACTCTCTAAATAGATTCTGGGGAACATGTATGTAGTTGGTCCAAGGTGTGGTTACCATTGATACAGACATCCATCCTGTTTACACTTGGTGTCCGAATTTCATATCGAAGAAATGGTCGGTTTGTTGAGTTATATTTACTGATACCGACGGCAGCCGTTACCGATTCTCGTATCACAATGGTAGAACGCTTTGATGTTCTCGGGATGTTCAGGTTATCCTATCATCCCATTTGTGGGCTCATACATAATCCGTACCCGGGTCAGGGATTACGGTCGCCATTTGACGCGACGCGACAAAGCGCGCCTATAATATTCCACTGCAACCTTTTCCCCTCTCACAAACTATACTACTTAGCTAATTTTCACTTCTACCTATTCTTATTTATGCCAAGACTCTAATTATTCACGGATGGCTTCACGACCCAACGACGGCAATGATGCCGTAGACATGACTCATCTTATAACTGCGGATGAGGACATTGTGCGTGCAGTTCTCATGGCGCTGTGTCAAGATGGAAGGCAGGAGCGTAAAGCTATAGCGCACTTCAAGAAACTTCAACAGCTTGGATCTGGGCAACACACACACGCCGATAATACTGCCGCCGGTAGCACATCTGGGGCTAACGCAGCCACCTCGCATAGGAGCAATGAGATAAGTAATGGTCATGGTCGCATTAACGGAAGGGAACCGACCAAAAGGAGAGCTGCTTCAGAAATCCGAATTTGCGATCAGTGCCAAGAAGCTTTCAGCGAGGATGATAACCCTTCGGATGCTTGCCTTTATCACCCGGGTTCGTCTCGCCTACTCACTTCGTTGCTTTGTCTACTAGGTTTAGCTTTTGGTGACCGTATTCGGAATGTTCCATTAACGGCACATTGTCGCAGGATCGCTAGAAATCAACGACGACGCGTCTACATGGGACGACTGGGACGATGCGTGCTTTGGGGATCAAGAGACAGAGGAGAACCAGGAGGAGTATCCCGAAGGTTTTACTTGGAACTGTTGTAATGAAAGAGGTGACGGCCCTGGATGTACTCGAAGATCGCACATCGCAGAATTCACCAGACCATACCGCGGGGGGGTGATGGGCCGTGGGCTACAACGTTATTGCTAGGAACGGGTGACTAAATAAATAGTAACCTTCGGGCGTCGCAAAGTCTTACCAATCAATCCAGTTTCCTTTGAAGAATAAGGGCAAAGGCTACCGATTGATGACGGCAAACGGATACATAAAGTCATAAACGCTCTCTGCCTAAATACGGTACATCTTGATGCTGTACAGTAGACAGTAGGAACTGCTAACGGGCCTAGCGTCAATCCTTCTCACGATGATAGGTAACAGACATGTAGACCCAAAGCGGCAATAAGCCCGTCCGCCTACCCCATCGACTCCGAATTCTATCTACATTGTTGCCTAGGTACCTATGTATATATATTTCCAGAGGATTGAGCATCGCTCTGGTCTGATTATATTTCCCTATGTCCTAAATATCTAAATATTTCCTCTTCAGGCGCAGACGGAGGGCAATGGAAAAATCCCCACCAACAACTGGTCGCGCGGCGCCGCCATTGCACGCAAAGAGACGCGGGTGGAGATTGAAGCTCGCCAGTGTCGCTGCAGGTGCTCTGACACTCGTGACAATTAATCTATACCGCGACGCTCTGAACTTCTCTCACTACCACGCAATTCTGACTGGCAGTTGTGCAACAACGTCGCCTTATGGACAATTCCCTATCCCCCACGATCCTTTCCAATTCATTCCGTGTACGAATGCGACGAGAATCCCCGCGCTCGACGACCCCAAGCCTGGACGATCTTGGGCGCATCTTTTCGATCCCGACCCTAACAATTGGAATTGGGGCCGTACAGTAGCCGACGATACTGCGCGCGCCGACGACGAAGAGTATGTCGGGCGCGGCATCTACATGTGCGGCTTTCTCGATGTGCCGCTCGACTACACAAATCAGTCAGAACCCCGCATCGCGCGGCTCGCCGTCACCAAATTCCAGGTGTCTGGTCTTGCACGCGCAGGCTCATACGCCAATGGTCGCGCGAACCCGCGCCCGGGAAGCAAGAGCAAGAGAACAATCGTGATCGAGCCGGGCGGCCCCGGTGGAAGCGGTACCTCGTACGTGTGGCGGGTTGCTGAGAACGTGACGGAGCGCTTGAGCGATGGCCAATTTGATGTCCTGGGCTGGGACCCTCGTGGCGTCAATGCATCATTGCCAGCCGTCGCGTGCTACCCCTCTAGCGCCCACCGTGACCGGTGGTCGCTGCTCGCGGGCCAATACCGAGAGGCATCCGCGTCACCCGAGATGCAGCTTGAGATCGCCGACTCCATGAACGAGGCCTTCTTCAAGGCTTGCTGGGAGCGGCATGGTGATCTCGGAAGATTCGTCGGCACTACATTTGTCGCTCGTGATCTTGAAGAGATCCGCAAAGCGCTCGGAGAGGATGAGTTGACCGGCTATTTGGTTAGCTACGGCACCGGCATCGGTCAGACTTACGCCAACATGTTCCCAGACAGCGTCGGCCGCATGATACTAGACGGCACCGAGTATGTTAGGGATCACCGCTTGCTCGGGGGCTTTGGCTGGACGGCGCTAGACAATGTCACAGATGCTTGGCATGATGGCTTCCTCGGAGAGTGCATCAACGCCGGTTCAAAGCATTGTGCGCTGGCCCAGTCGAGGGATGGAGATGCCGTCACACTTGAGGCACTGGAGAGTCGAATGGATACCCTCATAAAATCGCTTATCCAACGACCAATACCGGCTTACCTAGAGTCAAGCGGACCTTCGCTCGTAACTTACTCCTCTCTAGTCAACGCCATTTACGCGGCTCTTTACAACGCCGAGCTTTGGCCAGCCCTAGCGCAACTGTTGTATCAACTCGAAGGCGGAAACTCCACCCTTGCCGCTGAGATGCTCGACAAGGCCGCGTGGGCGTATGATCCTGCATCGACACCGACCCCCTTTTCCAACCTCGATGGAGGAGAGCTTGGCGCCCTCGTAATTTGCAGCGACGCCTATGATTCTCCTCAGCCAGCTGACGGGCTCGTGTGGTGGGGTTCTCTCTGGGCTAACATGACCTCGAAATCCTGGATCGCTGGGGATTCTCGTTTCTCCAGCGTGTTCCCTTGTCGGCATTTCGCGACTCACTGGCCTAAACCCGCCGAGGTGTACCGCGGAGATCTAAATAATACATTAAAATACCCGGTCTTACTGATCGCAGAAACCTATGATCCGGCGACACCCCTTCGTAATGGAAGGAGGTTGTTGGCTGAGATGGGCTCTAACGCCCGGCTTGTTGCTCATCACGGATATGGACACTCATCGAGAGACAAGTCTTCTTGCACTGATAACATAGCCAAGGCCTACATACTTGAGGGAAAGCTACCCAACGAGCAAGAAACGGCTTGCTATGCCGACAGAAAGCCTTATCTCTATAATACCGGGGCCGCTGAAGCAGGCTCTGGAACGATGGACCCAGTGACTTTGTGGAAGACACACGTTCAATAGCTACCGGGGAGTTTGTTTGAAACCCGATCTGCTACGTTGAGAATTGTTGTATAGTAAAAAAGCTAACCAATGAACTCAAACCAAGTATTCCAGTACGTCTCAACTCAACTCTATCCTATATTTAGCTCGCGATGTTCAACAATTAACGCCCCTCCCACTCCCACTTACCGTAACGCAGAAGACCCCTGGTCGTGCAGTTCTGATCTGCCTGACCTAATAATTTAATATATATATCGGTAGTTTTACCTTAAGTTGTTAAATTATTCAATGGTATAGTTAGTGGGCTGTGACTCACTAGCGCATCGTATTCCGGTCCCAGATTGTCCGTTCAAATCGGTCCAGCTTCATTAAGAGTACCCTTTTAGTTCTCCTTACTATAAAATAGAAGGAAACAAACTATCTTTTAGCCCATTATTAATAGGTAACTCATCTACTACTATAAATCCTCTGCGCTCTAACTCTAGTATTAGATCACTTGGTAAGTACTCCAATGAGGTTTGATCATAGCACCGTGCCCTTGTTGTCCAAACTCGCTATAGGTATTGCTCTGGGCAATTGAGTAGATCTTGCATATCTATCTCCCGTTCCCTCACCCTCTTAAGAATGCCACTGACTATAGAATAGTGCAACTGCTTATAGAGAGAAAGAGAGGTATTCTCAGGTTTCCAAGCTCCTTACCGACATCTGCAACCTGGCTCCTTGAGAATGTGCTACCAAAGCTGAGGAAGAATTGCAGTGACCCCGAATGAAACACTTGGTCTCAACTATAATACTAGGGATACTTAACCTTCTAGGACTCAGATCCGTTTAACAGTACGAGCAAATAGATAAGATTCCAGGTCCAGTCGCCATCTATTCTACCGAACCCCACACGGGAGGTAGTATTGCCGTATTGCTACGGTATCTTCTGATCTTCACCTTACCCCGCGCGCTTTATGCGGATTGCATACATAAAGTGGACTGACTACCTGGAGACTATTGTAGAGTTGGATAAGATAGTACGGCGAATGTTTACATTGTGACATCTTATCTCATGTCTATTTTCTTCATATTTACGCGGCAATAATCAGCACTATGTTCTGGTTTAACTGGCTAGTTCTCTCAGGAGTATTGGGATTCTGTCTCTGTGCCGAAATATTCGGTTATGAGAGTAATAACCATGATGAGCCACGAAGAGCCAGTCTGACGGGAAGCCATATTAGTTCCGATGTGCTTGGCAAAGATTTATTTATTAAAAACCTGGTTTCAAACATGACAGTCGAAGACTTAGGTATGCAAAACCTATAAACAATGCTTGAAACGTCACCACGGAGCTAACAGACGATATTTCAGTGTTACAACTTCATCTCATGTTTGGTGACGATATTGTTGGCGTCAACTCACTAAATGAGCTTTATAGTAAATTAAAAAAACACGAATAACTTCACTAGGCTTATATGAATTCAGATTATACCATGCGCCTAAGTCCCGACTCACCTATAGGAGCCATGCATGACTGGTATGTCCGCAGTATATCTGTCCATTCGACTAGCTTCTACTTACCCTAAATAGGTACCCTCTCAACACGTCTTATTATAACTCGGTTCAGGAGTTAACTCTCAAAAATTCGAGGTTGAAAGTCCCCTTTATGCACATTGGCGAATGCCTACACGGGGTTGGATCTTTTAAGCAGTCAATTTTCCCGCAAAGCTTGGGTCTATCGGCGAGTTTCGATATTGACCTAGTGCACCGAGTTGGCCGCGCAATAGGCACAGAGGCCAGGTCAATTGGCATTCATGCTTGTTTATCTCCAGTTCTAGATCTTGGCCAGGATCCTCGATGGGGTCGTATGCAAGGTATGAGATAATTCAACTCAAGCACACAACCCGCTGACTCAACCGAACAGAGGCATGGGGCGAAGACAAGATTCTCACTTCTTACATGGGCATGGCATATTCATCAGGCTTGTCTAAAAACGGCTCGTGGTCTGATCCTGATGCTGTTGTGCCCGTATTAAAGGTATGGCTCAAACTCCTTGGTGCTAGACATGAAGGTCGGTAGTTGAACAGTCGAGAATAGCATTTTGCTGCTCATGGATCTCCGCAGGAAGGTCATAATGCGGCGCCATTTATGGGTCATGGTAATCGACAGGTGCTTCAGGATCTCCTCACCCCCTTTAAAACTGCGATTCAACTTGGAGGCGCAAGGGGTGTCATGATGTGGGAAAACATGAAGAGTTAGCCGTAATCGTTCTTGCTAATTCTCTTATAGGGCTTATAATGAGTTTGATGATATCCCAGCTCACGTGCACCCTCTCTTCTACGAAGCACTTACTGATTGGGGCTTTGATGGATTTGTTATAGCTGATGATACTGGTAATCTCCTAAGACACTTTGGATGGATCTAGAACTAATTAAGAGAAGGAATGTCAGAGTTATTCTCTGTGCACCGGGTAGCTAACTCTCCGGCTGACGCAATCCGACAGTGGTTTGAAGCAGGTGGGATGGTGCAGTTCTACGATTACCCATTAGAGATATATCTCAATGTGAGATTCGCAATTAACGAGACACTTGGCTGCGTTGAGCTCTGCTGACGAATGTTTTAGGCAACTAGAGAACTAGTATCAAATAAATCTCTGGATATTTCCACCCTGCGTTCCCATGTTACGAAAATCCTCGGCGTCAAATGGGATCTTGGTCTCTTCGACAATCCCTACGTTTCCGCAGAGGTTGATCCACATCGAATAGTCGAGAGTCACAGCGGTCTTGCGCTTGAGGCTGCTCAGAAGAGCATTGTACTGCTTGAAAATAGAAACAAAACCCTTCCGTTGAAGCCAGAGCAACAGAGACTTCAGCGAATTTCTCTCATTGGTCCTTTTGGAGATGTCCTCAACTATGGCGATTACTCAGGCGCATGGGGCCAGTACCCAGCCTCAAAAACGGCGAGAACGATCCGGCAAGCTCTATTATCGTACGTCAATGAGAGAAATCTTGAATTGGTTGCCGCGTGGGGCGCAAACACCTGGGGCTATAATGGTCAGTACGTGGTTCCACCGTATTTACTGTCAACACCAAACGGCACGATAGGTGGTCTATTGGCTACGTACTTTGGCAACACAAATTTCACAGAACCCCTGGCATATAGAGTAGAAACTCCGGCACTTGACTGGGGCCTTTATCCGCCAGATGGTCTGCCATCTAATAACTTCAGCGCTATATGGGAGGGCAGCTTACGATCTCCGGTCGATCTTAGCGTGGATGGCTGGATAGGGGTAGCAGTGGGGCCAAATACTACAGCGAGGCTCTTCATAAACGGCGAGTTGATTTTGTCCCAAGGTTTCGGTAGTCTCTTGACGTCGAGTACAATCATGGGAAATATAATGAACTACGACTACATCTCCAACAACAGCACATCGCCTCCGAGCGGATCAGTCCCCTTCACGTTTCAGAGAGGTCAAGCCTATCATATTCGAATCGAGTATCAGGCATTCAACCTCTACAAGAAAATTGCGAACGTAAACTCGCTAAATTCTCAGATTCTCTTATTCTGGAATCTTGTCAGCAGGAACGGCGACGCCATGGAACAAGCCGTGCAGATGGCGCGGTCTTCGGACCTTGTGATTCTTGCGCTCGGCGCAGCGTGGAACAGCGACGGTGAGAGCGGCGATCGAGGTACGCTAGGCCTATCACCGAGTCAAGACGCTCTAGCACAAGAAATCTACAAGCTTGGCAAGCCAGTAGTTCTAGTTCTTGAGGGTGGACGTCCGTTCGCCATCGACAATTACTACCAGCAAAGCGCCGCCGTGTTGAGCGCTTTCTTCCCCGGGCAAGCCGGCGGCCAGGCCATTGCGGATACAATCTTCGGAAAATTCAGCCCAGGTGGAAGAATGCCGGTCTCAGTGCCGAGACATGTTGGCCAACTCCCTGTCTACTACAACTACAAAGAGACCGCGCGAAGGGTGAAATACCTCGACATCGACTCATCACCAGCTTACTCCTTCGGATACGGCCTCTCGTACACGGAGTTTAGGGTCCTTAGTTTCGAAGCCCGATCCGGCAGGCTTTCATCTAAACAGGACTTTAAATTCGAGTCTGGAGACACGATCCGTTTCGTAGCACACGTCAAGAACATAGGCTTAGCAGAGGGCAGCTATGTGGCTCAGGTCTATAGCTTGTCCCGTGTGTCATCAATTGTGCAACCGGTAAGACAGCTCGTCGCGTTCAAGCGGGAGTATATAAAACCTAGTGAGGAAGCTATGATAGAGATGGAGTTAGACGTCGACCGGTACCTCACGATCCTCAATCGTCAGTATGAATGGGAGCTTGAAAAGGGGGATTATACATTCGCGCTCCTTGAGCATGGCGGTTCCACCGATAGTGGTTTTAACGCTACGATGCGGTGTATCTAGTGATAGAGTCTGTCACAAGGCACACACAGACAAAGAGACTTTTGTATATACCTAGGTAGTCAGATACCTCCACAGAGGTGTTTTAGAGACCCTCGCGAAACAACAACAAGAGTCTATTGTCTACCTCATGTACAGGGTTCGTGACGGAGTCAATTAAACACTGACTGGGAGCGCTAGGGATTGGATGTAATATCGTGATGCAGAATAATGGGCGCTGTTGGGGGAGGCGCAGTAAGCATGCACAGGTATGCTGAACATTGGATCCCGATACATGTACAACAGTACCCGGGGTCTAGCACGCCGGTTTTCCAACCCTCCGGCTTTACTGGAATAACGTTGTTAGTACACGTGAATGGAAAATGTGGACGGCTAAAAGTATGTAAGCAACCCATTCATGAAAATGCTCAGCAGGCTTGCTAGCTACTAGGTTTTAATTGACGTTACGATATTTTGTCCGTTTCTCGTGATCTCTGTTCTACAATACCTAATTAGAGACGACGCGGCATGTAGCCTAACCTACCGATGTGCGAAATGAACCTGCAGGCAGAATATCTGCTTAGCCGCATTCTCCGCTGCCCTAGTCTAGTATAGAGATGATCACTGGGGCTCTATAAGCAGGCGGGAATGAAGGATTCCTTCGGGTTGTTCCCGTATTATAGGTACCTTTAGATAAAGATGACGATCTTTCTTCCCTATTATCTCGAGTATAAGCTCAGTCCTGTAATCTACCATATAATGAAATTATTGCATCCAAGAACGACAGGCACATTACTACAAACCTATTTTAGGGCCACTGTCGGAGGACTCTAAGTTATAGATCAGTTTATTTTATTCGTTATCCAATGGCGCTGATATCTTTAACATGGCCTGTCGCTATTAAAAAAAGAAAGAAATAAAAAGCATAGAAAATTTACAAACGTATAAAAAAAACAGCAAATAGTAAACAAGCGGCGTCTAGGTTTAAATAAACTAGAACTAAGCCTCCCCCACTTCAACATGAAGTGTTAGTGGACTGCTCTCCTGAGCGAAAGATATAAGGGGCCTGGAAGCATGCTGAGGTTATAAGAGAAGTTGCTCAAAAACTACTCACTAGACGCCCCGATGAGAGTGTATTCTCTCTCCGACGAGCCTGGGCAGCCGCTACCGTGACTGAAAAGGGGGTAGATGACCGGTGATGCTGGCTTAACCTCTCTATTCAAGACTCTGACAATAAGAAAGGCTTAGTTAGGTCTAGTGATATATTTGCTTCGTTCATCTTCAAAAAGATTGCAATCCCTTTTTTGATTTCTTACGATATATGTCCCATGTACCTAGTAAATATGCAAACAATGCTCTATAAACAAACACAGTTGTCGCTCGTGTAGGTAGTATCATGATGTGGGACAATATGGGAGATTTTCTAATTCATGGGTCTTAAATTGAGACATAGTGACGTGCTTGAGACGGGAAGGTACATTTCCACTGTTCTTTCTTTCCGATCATCAGGTTGTGTCTCTCATTGATGACTCCGAAGTGAGAGTTTGTACTTCGTAAGTCCTTGGGACCCCACCTTCTCAGCTTGAGCTCTGTCCTGATGATTTTCCTTACTGGAAAATGAGGCGCATCGGTCCTGGTTGGCTAAATATTTCGAGATGGGAGGTTCGGAAGAAGTGATTCCAAGGCTAAAATAAATCCTAAATCCATTATTACAGCTATGACGATAAGAAAACACTAGGTATTTCCGTCGTAGAACCTCCGTATGTCATTGACATATCTCCTTTTTGAATTCATCAAGGAAAATTTAAATCAGACGCAGATGCCTCCGTGAACGTTTGGCAAAGCTCCATGCCACGCATTAGACATGCTCAGCAACTGGAGCCGCGATCTGAGGTACCGGAGGCTTATAGCGACAGCCCTTTTCGTCAATGACTTTATCAAGCCCAGGGCAGACGACTATCGTGCTCAATTCTTCACTACTCTCAAATCGGAAGCGATACTCAGCAGGCTGGGAGAAGAGGACATAGCCAAAAGTAGCACATTCTGCAATAACCTCACGAAGGTCGTTCTCCTGCTCGTATCTCTCCTCCCGATCACTAGAAACAAATGGCTCGAGAAATCGATTTAGAGCAACCGTAAGTTCTTGCGCTTGCTGCGTGCTGACATCCTCGGAAGGCTCCAGGGGCGTACGTTGATTCCAATCCGGGTGAAGCAAGAACACAGATAGTTGCCGCCATCGAGTGAGAGCAAGTTTAGTGTCTATTCGCTGTCAGATTGAGTAAGATAATAGAGCTGTTGTGGTCACCTTACCTCCTTGGCTTCCTATATCCTCTGCAACAGATGGAAAGATTGAAGTCAAGCCTGAAACGAAAGGAGGAAGTAGAGAAACAGAAGCACTCCCACCAATCACCGTACTTTCGAATGCCGCTTTCGCAATCACGTACCTAATCGCATTAATTCGTGTTCGCGGCTCCAGTGCAAGTGACGCAAGCCTTTCAATAGCCGGGGCGCTACCTCTTTCGATTCCAATTTGGGCTAAGGGTTGGTGCAGCAGGCTAGATTCTATTTCGACGGAGTGCGAATGGTAATGAGTTTCCGCATGCCTTTGAATAAGATGACCCAGGGCGCGAAGTTCGTTGGCAATTGTGGTATCGGCCGTTGCGTGTAACAGAAATTGATCAAGCTGTAGACTGCCGGTCATAGGGGAGATAGTCCCAGGCTCCTTTTCTCTGTCAGAGTACGACACATACTCTGGTATATATTTGCGGTTCTTGTCGCGCCTGGCAAACAAGAGACTTGCAATGACGCCTAAAAATGCTCCCACCAAAGCTGTAGCTATCGATATACCGGCCACGGCCGTGTTATTGACACCCGTTGATCCAGAGGTAAGATTGGAGGTTATTGGCTGTCCAGTAGAAATCCCAGTTGTTATAGGAGTCGATAGCGCAGGAGTAGACGTAGCAGTTGGAGCCGAAGTCGCATCGCTTGAGGGGCTAAGCACTGAATTTGGAAATGACCACCATTCCCGGGTTGATATTTGTGTTGGCACACCATCGGGACCAGTGGAGATATTGAATTTGTCTACCACTAGATATGACGTTGAAGAAGTCCAAGTTGTAGTAACTGTCGAGTAGCTAAGTCCTGTTGTTTGTGCCATTCTGAAGTGTGAACAGCAATGGTGTTAGTAAAGTCTCAAGGATCAAAATTCTCAAGTAAAATACAATTCGAACAAATGTTGCTGAATGAAAGGCTAGAGGGGGGAAAAGTTTGGGGTATGAATGTGTGTGAGGTGTGTGCTCTTAATCTCCACATGACAATAGTGGTTCGGCATCCTTTGCCACACAGCCAATATTATACCTGTACGCGAGCCTTGCCAGCAACAGCATACAATAACCCGAGTTGTACAGTCACCATCACTTCATCCTTTGCGGGTGTCTCATATCTGAGACGGTGGTTTTAAGCACATGTGATACATACCTTTAATATCAAAGCACATTGAAGTACACCGATCATATATAGGTCTCACCTGACTTTATTTAAAAGATTGTATCTACAGCCTTGCTCGTCCCTTAGCGACTTCCTGTATACCTAGGTAGGTAAATAGGTATCTATGTAGGCCAATGCTTAGGTTACACTTCCACAATCACCACTTACTAGGCATTGCTGAACTCTGCAATAGGCCGCAACCGCTTACAGTGACACACCGCGGCCCGATAGAGAATTGAAGCAAGAGAATCGCGTACGTATTACGTATGTTCATGAGGTGCGAACTGATACAATCTAACCTTGAAGTACAAAGTCCCTCTCAGTTCCACTACTATCAGATTTAATTGTTTATACATTCCTATATTACGGAGAAGCTAGGATCTCGTCTGCACATTCAAAAATCGTACCGAATTGACAGGATTCGGTGTAGAAGGCTGAAATTCTCACGCAACGGTGGAGGGTACAGAGTAAAAGCGACTGCTGTTAGGACAATCAAAAGCTCTATTATTAATTTTTAGTCTACTGTACAGACATCTTTCTATCAGTAGATTCCGACAGGCACTGCTACTGGTTGATGAAAAGGAGGCTGATAATCCATTCGCGCCACCAACCCAAACCAGCCAAATTTGCCGCCCATCAACCAAATCTTCATCTCACTAAGGTTAGTAAACAGCCACTTCGCAAAGTTTCCCGAACCTGTCGGTCACCTCCTACCAGACTAAGCTGAAAGACTTGATAAGAGTGACGGAATTAAACTGCAACCACGGGTAAGCGGCACAGCCTACAGATCTAATTAGTATAAACTGACGATCGACAGAGATCACTTTAGATTTAACCATGTGGGAGCTGCGGTAATTAGAGTTCGGCAGAATAGTCTTAGCTTGGTCCATATTGTCTAAAACCTCTTATATTCCCAGTCCTGTCTCAGCTCGTAGTTTTATATCGAACAAGGTGATCATCAAGAAGTTATTTTCTAATCAGTTGCCTGTAAACTTGTCGACCCCAGCGACTATAACTGCACGTGGAACTCTATAATAACAGTCTATGACTTAGGTCGCGAGTTCTTACCTCGTATCACAAATAGAGGTGTAGTGTAGCCATGCCAGGTATGTTTCATCAGCGGCCCATGCTTCAGGGAAACACTCGGACATGTGTTTGTCGTCAAAAGCGACCTCATGATTCAACAGCGCCAACCAAAGTACCTAGTCTTTCTCAGTGTCAAGTTCTATCTCTGCACATTTGGGTTCCACGGCACTGTGGCGCCTGCAGATAATCCCCGATTCACGCTACGGTTTTCCGGGCACAGACAATAGGGACACCATGCCCATGAAGATCACGAGGCCAAGGGAGGGGGTGGTTCATGCAACCAAAACGCCAAAGGCCAATTGAGACATATCTGACAGAACAGAGCATCTTGTAGAATTCTACTGCACCTCACACTACATTCCGCTAGCTAGCGATGGCTATGATAGACAGCGCAGCCGTGTAACGTTCTGTTTCATAGGTATTTGAGGGTAGGCGATAGGTACGTTCGGTATCGTATCTGTAGTTGCCGGGTATCAACATGATAGTCGGCACCGAAAATAGATTAATATGGCTGTTATAGCGGCGATCACGACAGCTGAACCAACACAAAGCCATACATGCAGCCGATATGTAGGCTACGCCAACCGACTCTACTGTATGCCTGCTAAATTGACTCTTTTGCCTTGTCAACCCCCCCCTCCTCGCAAGGCTTTGCATGCCTGCCCATATGAACTCCTAGGTTAGAATTTAACGAACTTAAGCCCATTTAATTGGATTAGTATCTGATGCAATGCAACTTATTCTCATTTATGATTCCTGCCCCTTCCTTGTTTGGCCACTGATGCTTTCTGCGCAGTTTCGGGCCCTACCATCTGCATCAAACCTCAAACTTCCTACAGCATGAGCTACGACCCTATCAGCTACTTGGGTTTGTCATGTCCATCTGGTGGGGACTTCTACATTTGTCAGGGTAGCAAAATTAAGTTTTTAGGGTGCTGCGAGATCGACCCGTGCGGCGACGGCTGCCCGTTGTCTGCCTTATACTCGGCCAGTTTCGACGCCCGCAGATATAATGAGATTCTTGCCCAGGGCTGTGTTACTGGGTCGTCTTCGTCCGCACTTTGGTATACTTGTGCCAGTGGACCGACCTTCTTAGGGTGTTGCACGTCCAACCCGTGTCAAAATGAGTCCGTATGCCCGGACGAGAATCTGGCGGGCGCCAGGTTAGCCGATGACCCGAGCAGTGCGTCGGCGTTCTTAACGGCAACCACTGCGACTACGGTGACTTCAACTACTTCAACTACTTCGACGTCAACAGACGAGGGCACCTCAACTCCAGCTTTTACTACAACAACTCAAATACCTAGCCCTACCTTCATCACAGATAGTAAGGGGGGTTCGCCCAGACCTAATACTGCCGGAATAGTTGGAGGGATTCTCGGCGGTCTGATCATCCTAATATTAATTGCTTTTGTCTTCTTTCGGTATCGAAGGCGAAGAAGAAGAGAGCCCCCCCCAACACAATCACATGAGGACGTACTGCAGCCTCCCTGGAGTCCATATCACGGTGAGGCCAACCCGCTTCTATCAGATATAAATCGTGTGATATCGCTGTTAACGCGCTACTAGACTCATTTCGCGGCAGCTCCACGGTCCTGCCAGCTTCTGTATCCCCCCCTTTCCATGACTTCCACACGCCACAAGAGCCTTTCTGCGTCTCTTAGTTCCATCATCGGGTTCAAACGCGGGAGCACGGCAAGAAGACAGAGCTTTCAGATATCGGAATGGGCTCCCGGTACGCACGACAGTACACAGGCAAGTCCGAGTTTTCCCGGCCCTGTGGCGGAGCTTGAAAGCCTACCACCAGGTGGGATAATAGTTCGAGGACCATTTTACAATACTGTACACTACGAGGTCGAAGGGTCGACAGTAGGGGTCGGGCCGAGATAGATGGTGAGTTAGCTTATTATACTTGTAGCTTATACTTGTATCTTATACTAGTGAAGGCCGGGGCCAAATATAGCCCACTGCTGCTTACGACTCTTTAGGGAAAGGGTATGGGATCTGGATACACAGGATATTGTCTTTGCCATAGCTATTTGTAATATTGATACTTACTATATAAAACAGCAGAAATGCCACCGCGCTCAGTCTTTAGGTTTGTTCATATACTCCTAAGCTAACGCGATTGTACAAGCCCAGAGCATTCCATCATCCATGCTTTATGAAGAAGTAATTTCTCATCATGCACCAAAATATTAAGAAATCATTGCACTAATGGACAATAACATTTTCATGTACTACTCAGCATCTAGATAGCCAGTCTCATACGACTCCATATTCGTTTCCGACTTGGCAGATGAGCCTAGTACGCAGGTCGATTCATCCAGTCCCTAATCCGATCTCTCATCGTGAGACGCCCAGTTGACCCGGCAGAACTAGCACTGCTGCGGCGTCGCTCGAGGTGATCAACCCGATTTGACATATTACATTGACCCGACGATGGGTGCCGCCCGACACCTATGCGGTTTGTTCGGCCTGTTAGAAAAAATAAGCATGTTGGCAATCTTGCGCAGTGATAGTGGTAGTATATTGATGAAAACATTCTAGGCGGGAACGCGAATAGTGACAGTGTGCTCTAGGTGTACACTCACAGTAGTAGTCGCCGCGGCCGGCGTCATCAATCACAGCCTGGTACTTCTCCTTTGCTAGTAGATATGCTTTAGACATGGTTCCGTCGTTGCTGGGCTTATGTCCCTGTGTCGAACAATGATTTTCAATTGATTCGACTCGTCGTGCAGCTTTTATGATGTCTGATTATAGATCCCGATGCTCAGTCTTGGACCTAGGAACTTAGTAGAAGAGGCAAATGCGACCAGATTCATCTAGAGGGGTTTGGGCTTCATATATCGCCGGACTCAGTGTCCTCATTAGTTAGAAGCCTGGGGTCGTGATCGAACCCCTCATCATAATGATATCAGAACCCAACCTTCATCGAGATGATCGACGCTTGGTGAGCTTATACCCCAATTCTGACCCCAATCTGCTATACGATAGGAATGACCTTCCAAGGCATGGTTTCCCTTTTAGGGCTGTTCCGGACTAATAATCGTACCTTTGTTGTCCTCCAGGGCGAGGTGGGTTAGTTTAGGAATGTTCTGCCGGCGGCGAGCAACTTTGGTTTCTGTCAGTCTAGGTCGCTCCCGACTAAATACCAAGTAGGCACTTTCAAGCTTCTCTTGGACCTGTGTTCTGTGCGATATTGGAGTAGGCACCTAATGTCCTGGTCTCTTCTGCTCATGAATTGTAGTGGTTGACTGACGTCTAAAGCCAGCTGACGCAAACACTCGGGCGGACTAGTCGGCGAATTAGAAGGTCATGAAGCACAAGAACTCATCATGATACCTAAATCGATACAGCCTAGACAAACGGTCTGTTGCACTACAGTACGTTTGCACCTATTGATAACGGTTGTGCACAGTAAGATTGTACACGACATATTCTGACTAAGCCCATCCATATATAGAGGTACTAGGTAGGTATGTTGTTCAAAATTTGGCGACAAAGTGCTCAATAATTTCTGCGTCGCTTGCCCTGTTAGAACTCTTAGAGAATTTGGATAAAGGAGTCCGAACCATACACTTGCATGGCGGCATTCCAATCCATACCTCAGTACAGAGTAGGTACATGTGCCGCCTTGCTTTCTGTATTGCTTTGCTGCCCAATTGAGTTAGAATGACGTTCTTTTTTTTAGGCTAAAATGTCCGAAACTGGTATTGTCTGAAAGCGGGATGGCGCCACTTCGAGCTGTGAACACGAGATGGGTACTGTATTGATGGGCACTACGAAGTACTTTAAAGATAGGTTTTACCATCCCGAATCGGAATGGGAAGCCAACCTGAGCCTGAGCCCTACCGCATTACCCGTGCAAATTCGTATCGTCCAGTCAGGGTCAAATCCGGGGATCATAGGGGCGAAGTTAGGCCCGAGCTTTTTACGCACTGCCCCCGGATTTTGACCCCTGACTGGACGATACGAATTTGCACGGGTAATGCGGTAGGTAGGTAGATGAGTGTTTGTGTAAGTACCTACTGTAAAGTCCTCTCAGTACATAGGTAATAGGTATTACTTTAGGTATAGCCTACCTAATCTAAGTATACCTATAGACCCGCGCCAAGACTAGCGTGATGTCCAGACCAACGAAATTCAGGCCCATTAAACCCCGATTTGTACTGGTGCATGGAAGGTGTGCCCACATCACATGCATCATGATCGCAGTTTGTCCCTTTCAAAGTTCAAGGTTGTTTATTATGCGCACGTGGGATACGACGGATATAGAAAGTGCTCATGAGATGTCCATCGTTGAAATTAAAGATATATATCGTGTGTCGGAGGACTTATAATTATCATAGCGTCGTCGTTCGAATCTCGTCGTATGTGGTAGGTAGCTGTCGTGACAGACACACAGAGAGTGAGAGTGAGAGTGGTGGCCCTTGGTGTATTTTCGAGGAACCCGTCTCACTCACTCACCTCGTGCGAGGAAGAAGATACGATACTTATTATTTACATTGTATGAGCAACATGCCACCCCGCACATCGTTGAAGACGTTCCTGGCCACGGCTCGTGCCGCGCTCACGGCGCCGCCGTCGAAGCGGACTGCACCTCTCACGTTTGTCGTGGGCAATGAGTCTGCGGGTACGTTTCGTCGCTTTCCATGTTTCTTGTCATGACTGCTATTATATATATACCATGCCGTCCTTCTTATTCTTTTCCCCCTTTACTATTTACTATATACTATTTCTCATAATCTATCACCCCCTACAAAGTCCCTATCGCCAAGTCCTTGCCTGCACCTTTTTTGTCTCCAATCGAGAATAGCAATTGGGACAAGAAAAGCTGAATTCCATCATAGACCTCGACTCCCTGTGTTCGGCACTCCTCCTCGCCTATTTCCACACGTATTCCCCGCCAGCGGCCACGAAGCGGACGTCTGACAGCAGCGGAGCCAACAACAACAGCACGCTGCACATCCCCGTGTGCCACCTGTACCGCGCGGACCTCGCGCTGCGCCCCGAGTTCGCCGCCGTGCTGCGCGACGTGGACGTCAAGGGGGAGGACGTGTTCACACTCGAAGATGTGCTGCCGCCGCACCACCATCATCACGGGGGAGGTGGTAACCCACCAACGAGCAATGGCGCCGCGAAGGAGGAGGACGACATCATCATACACCCCGAGGACACGCGCTGGCTCCTCGTCGACCACAACGCCATGACGGGGGCCCTGGGCAGGGTCTTCGGATCCCGCGTCTTCGGGTGCGTCGACCACCACGCCGACGAAGACGCCGTGCCCCGCGACGCCGAGATCCGCGTCATCGAGAAGAGCGGGAGCTGCATGAGTCTCGTTCTCGAGCGGTGCGCGGACGGCTGGGAGACGCTGGGTAGTCCTTCCAATCATCATCATCAAAATGGGGACAAGAGTGATGACGATGACGGCGCGATAGTTGACGCGCAGCTTGCGCGGCTCGCGCTCGCTCCTATCCTCATCGATACGACGAACCTGGGCGATAAGAATAAGACCACGCCGCACGATGAGAGGGCTGTGGCGCTTGCGGAGGGGAAGATCGCTGCGTTTTCAGCCACGGCAAAGGGGGGAGGAAGGGGAAGGGGAAGGGGAGAGAGGATAGATATGATAGAGACGCGTTCTTCAAGCGCATCATGGACCTCAAGGAGGACATCGCCGAGATGTCCTTCCACGACGTGTTCCGGAAGGATTACAAGGAGTGGGGGGTTCGGGACCTAAGGCTAGGCACATCCTCTGTGCCGAGGGGGCTTCGGGTATCTCGTCGATACGAAAGCTGGCGGCATCGCTGCGGGTTTCGTTGATGCGCTTAACCACTGGGGGCGGGAGGGGGATGGGCATGACGTTGGAGAGATGGATCTCGTCGTTCTGTTTACGGGCTTTCAGGATACGGAGGGCCGTTTTCGCAGAGAGCTACTTGTCTGGGCACGTAGTGAGGCCGGCGTCAGGGCCGCGAAGCTGTTTGAGGAGAATTGGGGGCGCAAGCTGGCGCTGGAGATGTGGGGGGATGGGAGCTTGGATTTGGATGGCGATGCCGAGTGGCGAAGGTGTTGGGCCCAGAGGGCTGTTGAGCATAGTCGGAAGCAGATCGCGCCTATGCTTAGGGATGCGCTTAAGGAGGTTGCTGGGGGCGGATGAGTTGATATACGCACGCTGGGATGGCGTGGCATGGCATGGCATGGTTAGATAGATAGATAGATAGCTAGAGCATGATTCGGACTACACAGCCGGCAATCTAGGTTGGCATCTTTGAGGCTATTTGCTTGAACGCTCGTGCCATACGCCATACATACACGCATCCGCTATTACACGTGGATGATATCTTACTACGTATCAAATCAAGATAAAAGCAAGAAACAGGAAGAGGACCTCTATGCCCGTCCGCCTTCCGATCCTCGTCGTAACGTAGACATAATCCAATTAATTCCATTCGGTACTTTTTGAACCTATTCATGGCGCGCATATCGCTTAGCTACCTTTTATCGACTCCTCCCCCCCTTTTACCTCATCCCCTAAATAGCAGCAACAATAGCATCCAGGTACTTCGCCAGACGGTATCCCTGCTTCGCGATCTGCAGCTTGACGACGGGGTCGGCGGTGGTGGTGTACGCGCCGCTGAGCTCCTTGTTCTCGACGGCCGATATCCCGCCCTTCAGCACCGTCGAGCACACGTACGCGTTGGCCTCGGTCGCCCACTGCAGCGCCGTCGCCTGCCTGCTCGCCGCCGTCGCGACGCTCAGCCCCGTCAGCCAGGAGCTGGCTTGCGATTTGTATTCGCCCGTGTTGATTGCTGGGGTCGTGTTAGTGGCTTTCTTGTGCAAGACTGGGAGTGCTGCTTGGTGGGCGGCAAGACTGTCCATATCTTCTTGTGGTCTCAAGAAAAAGAGCCATTTAAGTCCAGAACAGCGAAACCCCTATAAAAAGGTCCCTCCTGGACAGAAATGAAGTGAAACAAACCTACCTGTCGTCAGCGTAGTAGCCCACGTCTTCGCAGTCGCCATGGACGAGCCGCCGGAGATGGACTCGGGGATGTTGCTGTCCCAGATGGCGTGCAGGTTCGTGCCGTCGCCGTCGTACACGACGTCAATGTCGTTGCCGCCCACGTCGAGCGCCTCGCAGTGTAGCGGCTGCCCGATGTCGCCGACGAACTATTGTTTCCCTGGCGCGTTAGTCCCGCGGTTCTTTCCTGCTACTATTATACCTAGGTCGCTTTTCACATTGCTATAGATGCGATATTTTTCTTTTATGTAAAAGGGAGAAAAAGGAGGCGTACGTGAATAATCATCTATAGAAATCGAATTAGCACTCCAACCACCTACACCAGCAACCCCCCCTCTCTCCTCAGTCCCTCCGCCCGACTTAACACACACCTTAGCAGCAATAACGCGATTCGCAGCCGAATACCGGCCATCGAGCAAAATGGTCGTATAATTCTGAATCGCCGAGACAACACAACCCTCGGCGCCACAATCACCGGGAATAACTACGCCGCAGGTAGAAGGCGGGCTATCGT
>NQIM01000472.1:0-32222 GCA_003426235.1 Xylaria polymorpha | reverse complement strand
TCCGCGGACAGTATGTCCGTCACATCGTCACCGGGATACCAGTCGGCAGCGACGGAGTTCCACACCCAAACCAGGTTGTTGAGGCCGTGGAAGTTGGTCCAGCGGTCATAGACCAGCTTCCAAAGCGCCTTGCAGGGCTCGGGGCCCTTTGCACCCCACCAGAACCAACCGCCTTCGGCCTCGTGTAGGGGGCGGAACAAGATGGGCACATCGGCGTCCTGCAATCTCTTCAACTGCACAGCAATAGCGTCGATATCCCTGATGATGAGCGTGTAGTTGGCGTTCGTGGTGTCGCTTAGGGCAGCGGCGATGTCGAAATCAGTCGCGGCCGTGTAGAAGCCGCTCCACCAGGGCTCATCGGTCGTGTCATAGAGCCCCGTAGGCGCGTTCCAGTGCCACACCACGGTCACAATGCCGCCTTTCTCGGCGTGTGCTATGGCGTCCTCGACTGCCGTGCTGGTGGAACCGTGCTCGACGCGCGACGGGCTGTACTCGATGAGGTCTACGCCCAGCACCGCCGGCGTCTTTCCCACCTGTTGCGTCACCCAACTCTAGCCACGTCGGGTCTTGCTGGCCCGAGAGGATCTTCTTGCCGTAGATGGAGTTGAGATATTGGTACAGCGCCTTCGCGCCCGCGCCCGCGTTGGGATTAATCGGTGCGGGTGCGACTTTATGTGGTGACCGTGGCGCGGACGGAGATAGAGAGATGTAGTCAATTAGGTAACTGCCGTTCGTTTACTTTTAGCTGGCTGGACAGTGACATGTACCCAGTCGATGTACTGGGGGTCGGATTATACTTACTATCCCCAGTTGTCCACAATATCAATCGTATTTGCGCCCTCGCTCAACAATACCTGCCCCCCAGAAACCGTAGTCCAGTCGGAAGTTGCGGCGAGGGAAACATCCGTCTTCACGCCTCCGTTGAGAACCACGGTCGTCACCTTTGCGCCGTATATCCCAGCATAGCGGATGTTGATATCGTACAGCTTCACGCTGTCGCTGTTAACGGTAAATGTGATCTTGTCGGCCGCATCGTCAAAACCGTCGACATAACCCGTTCCTGAGTAACCCGCCTGTGCCGTGTTGGCCGTCACTCCCGATAGAGTCGCATCTTCCGCTTCGTATATTTGTGCGTCGTCGCGCCGTCCCACGGTATGGGCCTCGGCGCATAGCACCAGAGCTGAGCTCAATAGGACATTAAGTTTGACCATTGCGTCAATCGGATTCTCAGATGGCTCCACGTCGATATCATCATATAGGCATCTAATCTTAAGTGATTCAAGACTCTTTATGTATCAGCCACAGCGACTTCATTTCGACCGTCGAGGTAACTGGAGCAGGTGGCTCCGCGGCGAAAGAAACAGTTAGCTTCCATGGCGGGTATTAGTGGGGGAAGCTAGATTCCACGCGCTCAAGACATTTGAAATAAATTGACTTTAGACCCTTTTTGGATGAAAGAAGAATCGACGGATTGTAAAGCTCTAGAGTTCCTGAGGCATGGAATATGCAGAAGCTGGCTCGCGGAATTAATTGCACCGGTTGGAGGATTCCGTCTCTGCCGATCCGCCCGCCGAGCGTTCAAACCGGCAAAACGGCGCGCGATCCACCGCGATAATTCGGTGCTACTAACTCAGCCAGGCTGGTGATCCCGGCCTTTCTATTCCACTTTGGGCAAGTTGTTCAAAGTAAAGGGGCCCGCTCGAAGATGGATATTCTTGAATCAGTGAAAAAGGAGAAACACGTAGAAGATTGACGTCATTTTAACTTCTCGGTAGCGAAGACGCGATCATGTTCATCAATCTTGAAGATGCCAGCGATGACTAAAAGTCATACTGCTTTTCTATAGATCATCAAGATTGTCAACAATTATAGGAGCGTTGAGACTTCTACATACTATGCCGGTTTCTTTATTTTATTAGATACTTATATAAATTACTCACAAAGGGTCAAGCGGGTTTGAAATGCATACCGAGTAGGACTGAGTTAGATACTCTAGCTTCGAAGATCAATGTATCCCCACAAATGCAAGCCATCAACTGCAGGCTAGAAGGAACCCCGGGGAGCGTGGGGCACTTTGGCCTCCCCGGTCGGCTACTGCGATATCTGTATCATCGGTCGATGAATCACGTGCTGGGCACAACCTTTAACCTCTTTTCAACTCGATATCACTCCAGGAATATGATTCTTTGATTTGATGGATTCAAGAAGTCCTCGTTGTTCGGGCTGTGGCACTCTCATAATGCCGGCTGTCGTCGGAGATAGAGCGAACAGGAGCAAGTTCTCGACAGATCCTAACCCTTTTCCATTTCGCCTCTGAAAGGGAACAAGGTGACTTAGTTAGACACCACCCTTCCGGCCGCTTCCTTAGACCGGAAATAAACTTATGGTCTGATGTGACCTTATTTCTTTGGTGCTTTATGCACCCTTGCGTTTCAATAAAACGATTGCCAAAGGAAGAACGTGAATTTTGAGCCGAAGTCTCTTGAAACTTTGTACGACGCCCCTTCGTGAAATAGGATAGATGGAAATGTAGCAAGGCTAGATATGGTAGAATAGACCCCAAAGTCTCTGACTAAGGGTCTCAAGACACGAATAATACCACCCAACGTTTCAGCTAACACCGTAACAATATGTGCCTAGATGCACCTCTTCCAGTGGCAGGTCTATCATGCAGGGACAAATGGCAGCATTCCGTTTAATCCGAGTCGTAGCCCCCAACCCGGAGAGTGAGGAGAGCGGCGGCTATTGGGAGTTCTAGCGTCACATTCTGATCCGGAAGGATTATGTGGGTGTGCTCTCCGTGCCATTCTGGGGGGGTTGTTTATGTAGGCTACCCGGACCCCACGACTTCCTATATTTCCAGGTAGACATCTCCAAGAGGATGAAAACACTTGACAGTTGAAGAGAAACTCGGGCTTGCATAACTTGTAACAGCAACCTTAGACTCGCAGGACTTCGTGAATGCGCTGAAACGAGGAGAGGGACGAGTAATGGGGGCCAGCATTTGTTTGGAACTCACACAACGCCTTGGTACCAGTTGGCAACATTAGCAGCAAGTTCAAAGAAATAGGAGAAGGTCAGCATGAATGCATTGACGAGGTCTCGAGCTGGCACAGATTATAAATATCTCGAGAACCTCGCCCCTTCCCCTCGTCTTTTCTCAACAGCCAACAACCATAACTCAGATTGCCAACACCAAAGCCTTCCTTCACTTCATATTCGCACTATTTCCCCTGTCAGCAATACCGCTTCATCAATATCCGCCAAGATGCAGACTTACATCGCCATCATCTCCCTAACACTTGCCGGCTTTTCATACGGTTCACCCGCCTCGGTCAGCAAGCGAGCATTCGCGCCCGGTGCATGCGGTATCCACGTCACTCAGTGGCAGAAGAACGAAAACAAAGTTGGAGGCGCCTATCTGTTCGACGTCATCATCAAAGACGCCATCGGGGCTATCGTTGGTGGTCAAAATAGTCTGGCTATCGGGGACTTCAACTCGGGTAGTGTGCCAAGCGAGTTGCCGTACGTTGTTGTCATTAGCACCGGTTCCGTGGACTCGGACCCGGTTCAATTTGCCTACGCAGGGAGTCACTTCTCTAGCTCTGCTGGGTGCAGCACCGGTGGTTATGAGGGTGGAAACCGTGAGATGGACTGTGGCTTCACCTGTTGAGCAGCTGTAGGCATTAGATGTCAATGTGAGCTTCGCCTTTGGAGCTTAGCGCGACAGAGAACGAATTGGTGATTTGGATTGTTATGGCCGACGCAGGGTGTCCGTCGAGGGGATTTCTTACAATTACTAGGTACTTCGAGGATTGGTGGAATACGCCTTAGGGGACATGGCCTATTATGTATTATATGACCATAACTCGTTCTTTTTAAGCTGGGTTTAACCAATGATTTCCGTTCCGTCACCACACCCCGCGCCACAGTGCTCTCCTTCTAATGATAGTAACAGCCGTCATTTGTACACTTTATTCCAGTTGAACAGGACCACATATAGGAATATTAGTGTTAGTTACATTTAATCGTAATAATCGTAATTGTTTTTTTTTTTTAGAATTGTGCTTTTTGCAGCTTTTATTTTATGGTTGGAGTAGCGAAAGCGACCTGAATCAATCATCTTATTTAGAATGAGGGTGACTATGAGTGGTAAGTGAGCATTGCGCATCGTCTAGCGCGACGCTGTCGGGGCTACGAGTTACGAAAAGGCCCAGACAAGGTATTCCAACTACAGATCCGCTTGAAACCCTTTCACGAGCTGTGATATGCTGCTGGGGACGGTTGCAACTAATCACAACCGTACGGTACACCACATGATAGGTAGATAAACGAGCTTTGCAATCTGGGAATAGATGACAAACCCGACTACGGTATAGTGGTGCGTCCACCCATCCACACTCCGGTGCCAAATCCCAAGATTTACCGGCAAGTCAAAGTAGAATCTGCGTCAATGCCGTTACCCATTGTTATCAGATCTATCTGAATTGTAAGGGAATAATTCGGAGAAAGAAACGAGAGATATACTAGTTTCGAATCGAAGTGTCAGTCTCCACCCACAATTTATATACACTCTCCCCTTATTTTTTAAGAACTTACCGATATTTACTTTCTCTTACTGTAATATTATTTAATTCTGTTTTTAAAGTTGTTAAAAATTGCGTTTTTTTTTATAATTGTTTTATTTTATTAAATTAGTGCTTTTATTACTTAAAACGCGTTTTTTATATTATAATTGTATAGTTAGTACTTAAATAGCGTTTTTTATTTAAAATTATGTTTTTTAATTAAAATTGCTTTATTTAATTAAAATTGTTTTATTTAATTAGAATCGCTTTATTTAATTAGAATTGTATATATACTATTTTTATTGCTTTTGTTTAAAAACATGTTTTTTAGTTTAAAAACGTACTATTTATTTAAAAATCGATCCGCTAACTCTTTTGCTTTTATAAGCTTTAAAATAGACCTTTTGATCGATCCGTTGCTTTTTTTACTTTTGTAGGTTTTAAAATAGACTTTTTAATCGATTTATTACTTTTTTTGTTTTATAGGCTTTAAAATAAACCTTTTAATTAATTTATTGCTTTTTTTGCTTTTATAGGTTTTAAAATAAACTTTTTTAATCGATTTGCTGCTTTTTTGTTTTTAATAAATATTAATAATAAATTAATAAAGTTATTATTATTATAATAGTTGTTTAATTTAACTTTAATAATAATATTAAATATATAAAACTTTTAATTGTTAAAATTAAGCGATTTTAATTAGTTATATATTAATTAAGTTTATTATATATAAAGTTATATTTTTACGTTTGTGCACGCTATATTAAATAGGTGTGGGTAGAGAATCCACTCAATAGGGCTATTATTTCCACCCTTTAAATCTGACAAATCGCCCCAGCTTATTATGTGACAACTGGCACACGAATGAAGGCAAGGCTCCAGCAATAGTGCTATATTGTTGTACGAAAATCTACAGATAAAGAAGAAAGGAAAGAAGCTATCTAGAAGCGCGGAGCGCGGGGCAATATTAGGTAGGTGCAGGTGTGTGCGTGCAGGTGGGGCCAGGTCAGGTGACCTGCAACGGACAGGCCAGATCTGCGTCAGTACGTGACTATTAACGCCTTCTCATATCCCCATCAAGTATTATAGGCAGGTTGTAAGACTTCGCCGAAAGCAACTATGGCGAGTTCAAACGAGCAGCCTAGGCTACCGAAACTCTTTGAGGACATCTCACCACAAGAACATTATACTCAGTGGGCCAAATGCTGGGAGGACAAATTCACCCCCTGGGATCGAGGAGGGCCTAGCACGGCACTCTACGACCTGCTCACAGAGAACCCAAACGGAGTGATACCTCTGCCGAGCGAGAGTTCCCCCAAGACCGCTCTTGTTCCCGGTTGCGGTAGAGGTCACGACGTCTTACTACTCGGCTCTCTCGGATACGACGTTTATGGCTTGGACGTCTCATCTCAAGCTCTTGAAGCGGCGAAGGAGAATGTCGAAAGGGTACTAAAAGAACGACCATTATATGCGACAGAGGGGAGCAAGCGAGGCACCATTACTTGGATCTGCCAAGATTTCTTTGCTAAGGAGTGGAAGGACGTCCAGACGCCGTTTGACCTTATTTTTGACTATACGGTAAGCGGACGACCATCCAGCTCCACCTACGCTTCTTCGCATTTGACAAGTGGCGGGCGTTGATAGTTCTTCTGTGCCTTACCACCGCCTATGCGCCCGGCCTGGGCATCGAAAATGAAGTCGTTACTTAGCCCTGGCGGCAGACTGGTCTGTTTGGAGTTTCCCTCTGAGAAGAAATCGGGCGAGCCGGGTCCACCCTGGGCCGCCCCTCCAGCGGAATATCTTGGGTACCTCTCCAACCCCGGGTCCCAACCGCAGACGGACGAGCACGGTGGTGTCATCGCAGAGAAAACAGGACCAGTGGCCCCTGGTGGTCTCAAGAGGTTAGTTCATCTTAAGCCTAAACGCACACATGATAGTGGGACAGAAGATGGCCGAGTTCAGGATTATATATCGGTATGGGCGCATGCCGACGAGTAGAGATGAAGGCCATATTCGGGCGTTATCAAATGGCAACCTGCTGAGAACACTCAATATACTTAATGCGTTGGGGTGGCTTTGATGTGGGTGAATCGTGGGCAGACTGTGGACTTGTGATGCGCTGGTTGATAGACAAGCGGCGGACCTCACTTTGACTAGAGATACGAGTATATCGGCCGTCGTACCGAGTTATGACATAGACGTGATACTCAAACTTGTAGCAAGCAAAGATAAAATAGACACAGTGGGTTTAACACCTATAAACGAGTCTTCGGGGTATGGCTGTTTGTATGATATTTTTGACTGCTAATGGCTTTAACCTCATCCTGATAACATGGCTCCCAAGCTAGATAGAACAAATGCGTCGAAGAGTCATCATATTCTGCGCACATAACTCCATCTAAACCCTTACCTAGATGTCCGGAGTAGCGAAGGCAGCGCGTCGACTCTACTAACTCTGTCATGAGTTCAACTATTATAGGCATCGGTATAAGCTTTCGGTTTTGTTTTTTTTGACCTTCTACAACACCGGAAAACTTCGAAGCCTGTCTTACAGTGGCAATATCTCATGTTTGAAACTCTTCTTTCCATCGCCCTCTCCGTACAGAGCCGTGACATGGCCCTGACCTCGTATCTTGTACTTGTATATCATCAAGCCCTCCAAGCCTACAGGGCCTCTGGAGTGGATCTTGTTGGTGCTGATGCCGACCTCGGTACCGAAGCCGTACCGCATTCCATCGGCAAAGCGCGTCGATGCATTCCAATAAACACCTGCCGCGTCTATGCTCGACATGAACTTCTCGGCGAGTTCTGAAGACGACGTCAGGATCGCGTCTGTGTGCTTAGATCCGTGGGTGTTGATGTGTGCGATTGCTTCGTCGATATCCGCTACAGCCTTCACCGCCAGGGTCAGGCTGAGGAATTCCGTGTCAAAGTCTGCATCTGTCGCTTCTTCTAGTTTGGCTGATGACTCTGACGACAGCTTGCTAGAGAGGAATTGTTTGCTAGAGAGGAATTGTTTTGTCGCCTTGTCGCACCGAAGCACTACTCCCTTCGAGATCAAGGCGTCAGCTACAGTAGAAAGGTGACTTTCAATCGCAGACTTCTGGACAAGAAGGGTTTCTAAGCTGTTGCATGCTGCCGGATAGCTCGTTTTTGAGTCAACAATAACCTCGGCAGCCATCTTGGGATCCGCAGACTGCTCGAGGAATATGGAGCAAAGGCCGTCTGCGTGTCCTAGGACTGGGATCTTGGTATTGGATTTGATGTAGCGGACTAGTTCGTTTGACCCTCGCGGAATAACGAGGTCAATAAATTGATCTAGATCCAGTAGTTGAGGAATCACGTCTCTTGTAGTGACTAATTGGATAGCGTTGTTAGGGACCTGGGTCTTCTCTAATGCTGCACAGATGACTTTGGAGATGGCGATGAATGACTCTGTTGACTCCTTGCCTCCTATCCGCCAGTTAGTGCGCCAGCGTCTAAACGGACATAGCGATGTGGGTTGATGTTACCTTTCAATATCGCCGCATTCCCCGACTTGACGGCAAGAGATGCGATGTTGGCGATGACCTCAGGGCGAGCTTCAAAAATGATGAGCAGCACGCCGATCGGGCATGTAACCCGTGTCAATTCCAAGCCATCATCAAGCTTGGTTCTCAGAGTTATTTTACCAACTACGGAGCAGTTAGCTCGAAATACCAACGGATAGAATGTCCAGACGAGACGCACCTGGGTCTTCAAGCTCCCGTACATCCAGAATCCCCTTCAGCATATCCTCCCACTTGCCCTTTTTCCCCAGGTCTAACCGTGCCACTAAGCTCTGACTCAATTGGCCATTCTCAGCAGCCTGGCGCGCAGCCTCAAGGTCTCGCGCATTGGCAGCGAGGATGCCGTCCTTGGCCTCGGAGACGCGCCGTGGATAGCTGTCAACGCATCGTTTCTCGCTGCTGCAGGGAGAGTGGCGAGAATATGTGATGCGTCCTTCGCCTGTTTTGCGGCCTCTATAGGCGATGCGCTTGTCAACGACATATTGCGGCCACTATAAATGGAATTCAAACGTTGACCCAGTAATCGGGATCACAATGACAGGTTAGGGAACTATTGTTGTACGCTGTTGTAGATGTCGGGCGGCGACCGGAGCTGGCCTGAGTCAAAAAAAGGACGGGAGTGGTGGTCTTCTGTAGCTCCGAATCTCGCAACTGCCAAAATACCAAACTTCCATTGCAACAAACCAATGCACGCTTCTCATAAAACGAGTTTAGCGTTACAAGTTTGCTGATACTTAGAATCGTGGATTGAATTACAGTAGACAGTCTTTGCGACCTGCAGTCGTATTGCAATCTACCTACCTAGGTACTGTAACATCCCATCTGCCATTTTCGTCAATTGGCACTGTATTCGGGACTTGCCACTATAAGTAGCGACCCTAAGCCAGCGCCCTCCCACTAAGACACCAATCAAACGTCCTCGGTGGCGCAATTGGCTAGCGCGTCGTAAGTTCTGATCAAAATGAAACGGTATACATTAATTTTCTAACCATACCGGTATTCACAGTGACTGTTAATCAGGAGGTTGAAAGTTCGAGCCTTTCCCGGGGAGTTGACCTTTTTGTTCGGTCGAGACGTGTCTAGATACACCTATAAATGCACTAACAACAAGTTGGAGTAGTATGGCACTGGGTAGAGCAGTCCGGGCCGTGTTTGTGTGAGTACAGTAGGTAGTGAGTGGTTGCGTGCATCCTGGATGCTAAAGCTTACAGTACAGTACTCCAAATAATAAATATCGTTGTTGATGAAGCACCGCCACATGAGCCAATTAGTGCGCAATGTTCCCTATTTTCAAGCCACAGCGGGAGGTTTGTTGTACTTGGTTATATGCAGTTCACACTCAGGAACGGCCAACTGAACTTAAGAAGCATGACTTGTCACCATGATGCTTCGAAATTTCTCTGGGTTGGCCATTCTTCCGATATTTCAAGCTTGGCTCCTGCAAGTCAGCGCGAGTCAATATGGAGAGAATCATTCTCCTGTCGAGAAAGATGAGGACCTCGTTGCCGCCCATTTCCCGGATACCGATGACGTGCTCCTCTCTCCAGCTTTCCTAACCCCGCAAACTGTGCTTGAAGGCTTCAGCAATGGTACAGACGGGCCAACTGATGATATAACGCTCGGTGCGTGAATTCATTTTACGGCTTTAAGACACTGGCTTACTGGGACCGGTCAGACAAATTTCTGCGATCAATTTCCGACAGAAACGACTGGGTTGACTACCGTCAAGCCAACTTTACTTCTGAAGAAGGACGTTTATTCCCTCATGTATACTTATCGGAAGCCTCTCAAGCACCGGGCAATACGCAGGGCAAAAAGCTTCGCGTATGGATTCAAGGGGGGGTACACGGCAATGAGCCGGCTGGGGACCAGGCCGTATTAGCTTTGCTTGGGAAGTTGGATGCCAACGAAACCTGGACAAAGTCGCTTCTCAAGAGGATGGACATCATCCTATTTCCTCGCTATAACCCTGACGGCGTGTCGTATTTTCAACGCGACCTTGCTTCAAACCTAGACCCCAACCGCGAGCACACGAAGCTCGCTCGGCATCAGTCCCGCGGCATCAAGCAGCTTTTGAGCTCATTCTCGCCCCATATCACAGTTGATATGCACGAATTCACTGGGACTCGGCTAACAGATGGTCGCTACAAGCATGGCAGTAAGAGATCTCTAGCTTTCACTACTACTATATCATCTACTAATTATTACAGTGGATGCGCTGATCGCGCCTGGCAAGAATCTGAATACACATAAGGACATCCGGAATATCTCCGAGACCCTTTTCGCGTCTGGGATTGCGAAACGACTTGAAGCTGCTGGTTTTCGATGGGAGCCGTATTTCACCGCGGCATCTAGCGATGCTCCCGGTATCACACTTGCAGAGGCTGGAAGTGATGCGAAAGCAGGGCGTAATAGCTATGGCCTGATGCAGTCCGTCGCCATTCTTAACGAAGTCCGTGGCATTCGCCTCGCCGATCAACACTTCCAGCGGCGTGTATCGACAGCGCTAACGATGGTATCTGCTATTCTTGATATTGCCCTCGAGAACTTCGATGAGGTTCATTCTAGAGTAAGTGTCTACTCGGCCGTAACCGTGTACGATACCTGCTTATCTAGTATAGGTTGAAAATGCGATCGAGGAGTTCATTACTAGTAATGATGATATTGTCGTTACCGACTATCAGAACGTCACCAGCCGCTCTGTTTCATTCATTGACGTGAAAAATGGTAGTTTGGTACAACTCCCTACTAACTGGCTTAGCACGACACCAACGATCGCGAATCTGACTAGATCGCGCCCGGAAGCGTACTTGATTCCGCGAACGTGGTCGGACCTTGCCATTCGTCTCAAAGAGTCCGGTGTCATTGTTGAGACTCTCGACTATGAATATCGCGGGACAGTCGAAGCGTTCAGGATCACGTCGGCGTCTCCAGCACGGGCGTATTACGAGGGCGCAATTCAAGTTACGGTGACCACCGAACCATACCAGAAAGAGGTACACCTCCCGGTCGGGAGCTTTCGCGTCAGCACGAGACAGAAGAACGCAGCGCTAGTTTTTGTCACCCTCGAACCAGAGAATATCGATTCATACGTACGATTTAATCTTATACCCGTCCAAACAGGCGACGAGTATCCTATTTTCAGGGTGCTATCAACGCCAGCTAAAAGGCACCAGCCAGATGAACTCTAGTCATGACAATACAGTTTAAGATATCACCGGCAGGCAAGACGTGAACCCAGCATTGGACCGGTTACCCCTCAAGCGCACATCCCTCTCCAAAATACTACATTGTACTTGACTCTCGCAAGGCTGATGCTTTTTCCCGCTTTGTTCTTTGGCTAATCATTTCCGCTGTGAACATATAACACATCGTAGAATACTTTCAAGTTCTTAAAACCCAGCCTGCCTGGAGATCATGCTAGACTCCCTCGCACTTTGCTCGTGCTAAGCACTAGAGTAATCTAATGACTATCCTCATTTAATTCCTTCACGGAATATTCCTGAGATCGTGTATCAGTAAGAGGCTGCAGCCTTAGGACTTCTCTTGTGTTAAGGGACTTCATATGCCGTCCCTGTTCTTGCAATCACCGCCATCTGCAACGTCACTGTATACCATCACCGTCGTAATATTACCTCGTCGAGAGCACCAAGCTATACGGTTCGATATCCCACCAATCTCTCGCTCAGGAAGTACATAAAATGCCGGGAGTCGCGCGATTCAATTGCAGAGAAGGCTTGGCCGTGGCTGCCAGCTAACATATTCTAAGCCAATGATATTGTTGCCCAACATATGCAGATCAACTTTGCCTGTCATCCCATCGTGAGGGGGTGCCTTCGGGAGGAGATCTTTTCCTAATGAGATCGTGGCACACTGCAAATAGGTAATACGAAGTCAACTAACGACACCTATCGGCATTATACGACGTAAGCAGATGGCTTCTTAGGTCACCGTCTTACCATACATCTCATTGATGTGCTCACCTTGTCTTCATGTGTAAGGTCAAGGTATTATGATGGCAAAGTTGCCACAGCGCCTTGTCCGCTCCTCTTCTCTCCTCAATTCTTCTTTCCCGTTTATAGATGCTCTCCTACAGGGTTTCGCTCCCCTCCGCCTTTTTATTCTACGAAAAGAGAATATAGTGATTCTATGGTCATCATGAGCGATGCTGACCTCTATATCTCGTTTGGAGAATGCTTCTACGGAGAAGGGCAGATCTCTGACCCGCGTTTTATTCCCTGCGGCAATGCAGCCGTCGCGGGGACCCAGGCTTGCTGTTTCCAAGGGGACTTCTGCTTGTCTACGAATGTATGCTACGACAATGATAGTAAGTTAAATACGACTATATAATATGTTACGAATACATGTACCTAGATCGAAGCTAACTAGAACAACAGCATCTGTGACATACATTACCGGATGTACGGATGCGACCTACTCATCATCAAAATGCCCGCATAAGGCAGGATATCCCGACCAACAATGGGTGGCGCTGGCGAGATGTGACGGGGATGACATCGACCTATTCTCAGGGTGTGCCCATCATAAGGACGAAGTTGTGATCAAGCACGAGGACTGCACCTGCAACGCCGCATCGGCCCTGATCTCGAACCCGGCTAGCGGACAGCCCACATTGAACCAGATTGCACTGCTCCCAACGACAGCTGGCGGGACGATCTCATTCAATCCAACAGCGCTCCCGACCGCGCCAGCATCCTCGTCCAGTCCAGGATCCCGAGGGCTCTCCACAGGGGCCAAAGCCGGCATCGGTGTCGGTGTCGGTGTCGGAGTGCCACTAATAGTGGCGACAATTTTCATATTTTGGTTCCTAAGACGAAAAAGGACGAGGTCTGAGCAGCAGGAGCAGCAACAGCAGCAACAGCAACAACAACATTCGCAACAGCCACCCTCAGAGCTCTCTCCCGATGCAGCCCATGACCCAAGCGGGCCAATGCAGCAGCGCTCGCCGCCCCCTATGTACAGCCCCGACTCACAGAACGCGCAGTACGGGTGGCTCCGACACAAGCCCGAGCTCCACGGCGAATCGGCGCACAAAGTGGAACTTTCAGCGGAGACGGGCTTCAACGGTGGCGTGAACAGGATGGATTCGATCCAGCACACGCCCTTCGAGAACTATCCGCCCAGCGACTACGGTGCGGATGGGAGTCAGCGAGGGAGCGAGACGCCTTCCTTGCCGTTCATCTCGCCCCAGAGCACAGGAAGTACGGAGAAACCGCAGTCGGGCCCGGCCGGTGGCCACCAGAGGACCGGATCATCCAATATGGATTCCATTTCGGAACATCGCTTTGATAACGGGCAGTACTTGTAGTTGTACGGCGGTTTTGTCGAAAGGGTGTCTTCCCGACGGAATGGATAAAGTTGCAGAAAGTTAGTGTGTGCTTTTCTACTTTAGCCAGTGGTCATCGATATCCTCCAGGGGCAGCAACACACCCCTCTGAGACGCAACGATGATATTTTGAGCCATCAAGGTAGATACGAAATGATAGCTAAATTATTCTCCCTAGAGAGGAGGGTAAGATGAATGAAGGATACCCATACAAACGATTGATCGGATTTCGATCCTTTACAACATCCGAATCGAACGCCGAGCCGTGAAGCGTGTGCCTCAAGTCGTCAACTCCTGCCAATATCTCCGTAGCTTCCGATAAACCGGACGATAATGAGACATTCCGTCATCGGCACGGCCATTTCCCCACTTCCGGGACACACTGGCTACGTTAGGTTTCTCGAAAGTAACGCCCAGGCGAATGCTAACAAAGTGTAAGATTGGTGACCATGCCAGGAATGGTGGTATAAGTGCTTCCTAGCGTGGCACTCACAGAAAAGGGATTAGAATTCCTCTAAATCATGTTTCCTTTTTCTAAAGTTTATTAAAGGATCGAATATTCCCCCTCCAGGTCAATCTTCTGGTTGGAGTATCGACCCCCACCTTCTAAGCATAAACAGAAGTTCCTATAGGCTCGGTTTTAGAATACCCTATTCATTACCGTATAGATATCACATCGATAGCACTAATGCATTAGATCCCTTAAGGCACGGCGTCACGTGAACCAAGCAACTCGTAAGGCCGAAGAGCGAGGATGTACTAACTAACTGCCGTAGTTGGACATGGACTAATCAAAACGTATGTAAAGAGAACTTGAACTCAATGCCGTTAAGCGGATACTTACAGAAGGAAGGAGGGGAGAAAAGTAGACGTCGGAGCTAGAATGGCAAGATACGAGCGAGTCTGAGCGTTCTCGAGAAATATACATAATTTGGCTCTCCAGCGAAAGAATAATACTCCCGAGACGAGATATTGGGGCGATTGTGGGGTAACATCCGGGCAGCGTGCGCTACAGTAGATCCCCTCACCCACTTAACGCCGACGAGCCGAGATACCTCAAGGTGTGGCCGGGGAGGGCCGGGTCCGCGTACATACAGTATCTCCAAGGCTTGCTTACCCACAAAAGCGTCACAAGGCGAACGGGCAGAGCACTCATTCAACGTATGAAATAGTATGCACCGCTCCACTCCAGTACATCTTTTTCGAGCAGAGACGATGACGAGGGTATTTTCGTGTTATTTCCGTGCTCGCTAGGCCTACTTTTGACAGGGCCTTTGTTCCCCGGTAGCCATAATGCTTATATATCTCCTTTTTTTTTTNNTTNTTTTTTTGTCCTCCGAAAGTAGGAGACGCTGTGGGATTGTGTTTTCTGCGAGTCTTGCGGGAGAGTGAAAGTGGAATACCGCCATACATACAGCAAGTGGTTTTAGAGAATAAAAATCATCATTTCAATCCTTGGCAGGTCCAAGTACTGTTACCACAGCACATGCTCATTCACTGAAACATACACTAATTGGTCATCGTCGACGGCCTGTGAGCATCTTGAGTAGCTATATCATACACCACAGAGAACCTTGAGGGCTATATCTCCCCTCTCCCGGTACCGGTTGTCCCGATCATTCTACTAAATAGCTAGATCGTTCCCCCGTTTCCACAACTATCATCTCCAGCCTCTACTGTAGTGTACAGTAGATGAGAGTCGAGACAGCATGTCCAGCGAGTCATCCAAGCTAGAAGAGCTATTTCCAAACGCTCGATCGTCGGAGCAGCGGAGACGGTCGAGCGATGGGGACACGATAACAGCGGAGAAGAAGTCGGTAGATGAACCCATGTCACCTACCTTCCCGCCCCCGTCCCACGGAGGCGAGAAATCCGAGAAGGATGAGGACGGCGGCCCTCTCCGTCCAGTGCGGTCCACGGCTTCGTCCGTTCGCCGAAGACAAGCAACTCCCGTCCCGATGGAGAACCGGAGAGGATTGCTTCCTTGGCTATCGTTTATTCCCGAGGTCGATAAGCCTTATCATTATAACAATCGCGTGAAATGGATGTTGACGCTATTCGTCGCCGCCGCAGCTTGCGCGGCGCCGATGGGGTCCTCGATATTTTATCGTGAGTCTCTTCACCTGAACCCAACCCACCCCCCCCTATCCCCTAACCTTAATACCTCTGCTTCACACTCATACATGAAATACTCGCCACTAACACGACGATCGTCACTCAGCGTCCCTCGGAGAGATCGCCGCAGACCTCCGAGTCTCAGCAACAGTAGTAAACTTATCAGTAGCGGTGTACATGTTATCCATGTCCATCTTCCCGCTCTGGTGGTCCTCGTTCTCGGAGACGCTGGGGCGCCGGAGCATCTACCTGGTCTCGTTTGCGCTGAACGCCGTGTTCACGGCGGCGAGCGGGCTGAGCCAAGACATCGGGCAGCTGATTCTGTTCCGGATCCTGGCAGGTGGTGCCGCGGCGTCCGTCCAGGCCGTCGGCGCCGGCACCATCGCTGACATCTGGGAGACGCGGGAGCGCGGACGCGCAAGTGAGTAGTTCTTTAACCCCTTTTCCCTTTCCCCTTTTTTTGTCTTGAGCAAACTTCAGAAGCACGAAATTTCCGTTTAGCGCAAGAGAGCGTCTAGAAGCTTGATGCCACCCTTGCAAATCATATACCAGATGGCGTTAACTGACTCTGAGTGTTGCAGTGGGCATCTTCTATCTCGGCCCCCTCACCGGGCCCCTCCTCGCGCCTATTATAGGGGGCGCCCTGACTGATGCCTTTGGCTGGCGCAGCACCATGTATTTTCTCGCGGTATATGGTGCGATAATATTCGTGCTTGTGCTATTCGGTGTCCCTGAGACGCTACCACGCATGCACCAAGAGCAAGTGATACTCTCCACTCCCCACGACACGCTCTCGCGCGTCTCAACACGTCGCTCGGTCGTGCAGGCCCGAACGAAGATGGCAGGTTCATGGTTCAAGCGTGTGTTCCTTGATCCGTTGTCGATCCTCCGGTTCCTCCGATTTCCGGCCGTGGCATTGACCGTATCGTACGCGGCCATCAGTTAGTCCCCTGGAGTCATTATTTCCCCCTTTTGGCAGGTTTCGGGCCTCATTGCTCCTGCATGCTCCCGAAACATGAGTTGAAATCTTACTCTTTTCAGTAATTACTAACTCCAGCGTGTAAACAGCGTTCGGCGCCTTGTATATCCTCAACATCTGCATCCAGTCCGCGTTTTCGGCGCCCCCGTACAACTTCCAGCCACTGATCATCGGTCTTTTGTACCTCCCAGGCTCGGTGGGATACTTCCTCGCGTCGCTGCTGGGTGGGCCGTGGCTGGACCGTATCATGGAGCGCGAGGCGCGCAAGGCCGGAAGATACGATGAGCGCGGCCGCCTCATCTTCTACCCGGAAGACCGCGTCCGCGAGAACGCGTGGCTATCGTCGGCATTGTACCCGGGCGCGCTGGTGTGGTTTGGCTGGAGCGTACAGACGCACCAACACTGGGCTGTGCCTAGCGTGGCCAATTTCTTCTTCGGCGTCGGCAGCATGCTCGTCTTCAGCATGGCGACCACGATGCTCACCGAGTTCATGCCGAAACGCGCGAGTTCCGGCGTTGCCCTTAACAATTTCGTGCGCAACATCCTTAGCGCGACGGGTGCCGTTGTTGGACAGCCGTTGATTGACGTTATCGGCTTTGGATGGCTGGCCACTGCCGTGGCGCTTATTGCTTGGATAATCGCTAGTCTGTCTCTGTTTCTCCTGAGGCGCAACAGCCAGAAATGGCGAAAGTTGATGAATGAGCAGATGGAATAAGAACTTGCAAATCTATTCTGTTTTGATATGGACCATATGGGCATAACGAAGGCAACTAACGCAAAGGGGGATCGTAGGAGAGAGATATCATTACTCAACGTATTTAGATAGTAGATCAAGGTACTACATATCCAGACGTGAGATTCTTCCAACAAGCTCCAAGCTATTAGGAACTAGCATGACGCCATGTAGTGGAGGTAGATGATGAAAAGTACGCACTACCCGTCTATAGCTTATCAGACGAGACATCAAACTTACTTAGTAATAACGGATAAACGTAACACAGTTTATCCATGTCGTTTCATATTATACCTACTTGCTCAGCACAATCTCTATGTCATCTACTAACCCTCCTTAGGCGCAAACAGCGCGCCCAGGGCCTCGAGACTAACATTGCCACCACTAAGAACGATGCCCACATCCCAGCCGTCCTCGCCGGCCTCGCGCTCGACGAGGCTCCTGAAATCCTCGTTGAATAGCGCGACGGCGAGGGGCACGGCGGAGCTGGGCTCGACGACCATCTTGAAGCGCTCGTAGACGAGCCTCAGAGCGGCGACGATCTCGTCCTCGCTGACGCTGTAGAAGCCCGCGACGAGCCGCCGCTCGTAGATGATGCCCCAGGGGACCTTTCCCACGGGCGTGCGCAGCCCGTCCGCTATCGTGAGCGTCGATACCGCCTCGACCCGCGTCCCGGACTCGTACCCGCGCTTCGCGTCGTCGGCGCCCTCGAACCACGGCTCGCACCCGAAGACGCGGATCCCGGTCCCCTCGCACGAGAGCGCCACGCCCGAGAGCATGCCGCCGCCGCCGCAGGGGGCTAAGATCGCATCGAGGCCGGGGTTCGCCTTCTTCTTTTCGGGGAGCTTAGGCGTTGTGATAGGAGCCCTAAAGCCGCGCTCGGCCGGTACTATGCCGTGTTGTGGAGAGAGCTCGGCCCCAGCCGCCGCCGCCGCGATGATATCACGGGCATCCTCCTGGAGCTCGAGCCCTAGTGTGCCCTGGCCCAGCACAATATCAGGGTGATCTGCAATACTCGGAGTTAGCTATCGCCATTTAGAGCGTGATTAATGGGCGTTTCAGAGGCTTCCAGACAATATCTTGACCCAAAATAGAAATCTTGTGCTCTGAAAGTTGCTAAAACAAGAAGAAAATGGTTCCGAGAATGCTTACCGTATGGCGGGACGAGGCGCGCGCCCGTCTCCTCTATGACCTTCACAACGACTGCCTCGCGTTCAACACTCGTGCTGCCGCTGAACACCACGTTCGCGCCGTAACCCTTTGTCGCCGCGATCTTGGGCTTGGCTGAGATGGACGGCATGACGATGTGAGCCGGTATGCCGTTAGTGCGTGCCGCGAGGGCAAGGGCTTGTGCGTGGTTGCCTATGATATATATTAGCTTGATTCAACCACGACGGAAATTTGGTTACCCATGTCTAATTGTTTTATGAGTAACTTCTATCCCCATTGTGACTATCCCTATAACCCATGGACACTTCCCCCCTAAAATAAAAGAGTAACAGGAAACAAAAAATAACGAAAGCTCACCACTACTATGCGTAACAACCCCCCTCTCCCGCCCACCGCCCGCTTCCCACCCAGGCTCCATCTTCAACCGCTCGAGGGCGTGAAAGGCACCGCGGATCTTAAAGGCGCCGACGCGCTGCCAGTTCTCGCACTTGAAATACAAGCGTATCTTCGGGTTCGCCGGCTTCCTGCCGTCCTCCACCACTATTCCATTGTCTCCATCCCGCTGCCCCAGCGGCGTCGACGCAAGCCTGTCCAGGGTCGCATTCGTGAGCGTGGGCGTGTGGTGCACGAATTTCTGGATTAACTGGCGCGCTTCGAGGACCGAGGCCCGCGTTAGCGGGGGTGAGGTCGAGGGGTCGGCCATTATAAATTCGTCTATCTTTTCTTCTTTCCTTCTCTATCTCGCATTCGATATTATTATTTTTTCACTTCTTCTTCCCTATTTCTGGTCAGTTCTTTCCTCTCTCCTTCGGTAGGTGTATTCCAGTTCTGCCCCCCCGACTCAATATCCCTTGCTCGCGCCAAGATTCTGCGGGGTTGTGGAAGTATCCTCGATACATATAGATGTGCTATGAGCACTTCTATACTTCGTATCACTGTAGCATATCAAGACCGAGGAGATATTGAACGAGCCACCTATCTGAAAAGGGTCATTAGGCGAGACTTATCTCTCTGTACTATAGTATATGCATACGACGCCCTGTGACTTACAGACAATGCTTGCCTCCAGCTGCCATGCAAATGCTGCCCACTTACATAGTGAGTGGACCATCAAAGCGTTGCCCCGTTCCGATAACGGAACATGTACTTTTTTCTCAACTCCAAGAAAGTTCGAAATTCTTGGTGTCATGATCACTGAACGCTTATGGAAGATGCGTGTGAAAATGAGAATAGAATAACATTCAATTGCTAGCTTGACATAACTTTTGGACTTAATCCCTTTGGTCCTCGCAAGCCATCATGATATCTGGGGGAATCCTGAATACAAGTACAAACAAGTTTTGTCATCTTTTAAACACCTTTCCATCCAAGTATACACCGCCAATGTTGTGTTCCCAACCCAAAACAGTCCCAACGCCACTCACTTCATTATTCCGTTTATTTCTGGTTCTCGGGTCGGAGAGATCTGTGGCACTCAAGTTAGTAACGGTCATGGTTACCGAGAGCATTGTAGCATGTAGAAATGCCGCGTGTTTCATGCTTACCGGACGGCTCGGCCGGCCTTCCAGATCTCCAAGTTCCGGATTTCTTCCATCTCGGCCTGAAACTTCTGTCGGTAATCCTTCTGGCTGTTGTACTCGAGTGATCGCTTGGTCTCAGAGCCATCGATCACAGAGTCGTACAGCTGGTTGAAGACAGGCTTAAGAGCATCCTTGAACCGGGGAGTCCAGTCGATAGCCCCGCGGCGAGCGGTGGTGGAGCAGGCCTCGTACATCCAATCCATACCATTGGCACCAATCAGAGGGTACAAGCTCTGAGTAGCCTCCTCGACGGTCTCGTTGAAAGCCTCGCTGGGGCTGTGGCCACGCTCACGGAGAACCTCGTACTGAGCAAGGAACATGCCGTGGATACCGCCCATCAGGCAACCACGCTCGCCGTACAGGTCAGAGTACACTTCCTTCTCGAAGGTGGTCTTGTAAAGGTAACCACTGCCGACGGCAACACCGAGGGCCTGGGCCTTCTCCTCGGCCTTACCAGTGACGTCCTGGTAGACGGCATAAGAGGAGTTGATGCCACGGCCCTCACGGAAAAGCGAGCGGACAGTTCGGCCAGAGCCTTTAGGAGCAACGAGGATGACATCAATATCCTTGGGGACGTCGACCTTGGTCACATTCTTGAAGACAGGGGAGAACCCGTGGGAGAAGTACAGAGTCTGCGAGATTGTTTAGTCATATGCCGCTTGTCCGACGTAATATTTCGTGCAACATACCTTGCCCTTGGTCAGCTGGGGCTTGATGGCGGGCCAGGTCTCGCTCTGAGCAGCATCACTGAGGAGGTTCATGACGATAGTACCCTTTCCGATGGCCTCGTCAACCTCGAAAAGGTTTTTGCCGGGAACCCAACCGTCTTGTACCGCATCCTTCCACGATTGGCCGTTCTTTCGGACGCCAATGATGACGTTCAATCCGTTGTCGCGGAGGTTCAGGCCCTGACCATGACCTTGGGAACCGTAGCCAATCAGGGCGAGGGTGTCGTTCTTGAAGTAGTCCTGTGTAGATGGTAAGCCCAGACAGTCTCCCACCAACCAGCATTGCTGATGTAATGTCGGGCTATAAACCTACCAAAAGCTTCTCCTTGGGCCAGTCGGCACGCTCTAGAAGCGCAATTGTCAGTCGCGGCCTGAAAAATGCAGCGAATTTTCATCAATTGGTGGCGACGGCTTACCGAAAACCTCCTCGGGGGTGCCAGCAAAGTCAATGGTCTTCACACCACGGACTTGCTGCTGAGCAACACCAGCCACCGCGGGACGGGCCTGAGCAGCAGTAGCTCTGACTAGGTTGGAGGCCGCGACGAACGAACGTCTCTGAGAAGCGGGCGATACCAATTGACGAGCCAGTTGGCTACGGAGAGCCTTGGAAAACCCTCTGGCGGCCATGTTGACGAGATGAAAAGAACTGAGAGGAGAGTTGACAGTCACACGAGGGGCAGATGAAGTCAATTGAGGGGCGTGGGGCACTACTGCTAGGTATGATATTGTCCAGCAATATATGCTACTCAGCGAAGGTCAGCCGTGTTAAAAGGTATCGGGGATATACAGAAGTAAGATTTGAGAAAATCAAGAGCCGGGCAGAATTTTTGTGTTGGAGACAGGATTTCGCCGAGAAGTGGACGAGCGCTGGGACGGTCTCGAGCGATCTCGGCGGCGGTGAGTCGAAAATTGCGACGCCATTGGTGGGGACCAGCTTTACACGACACTACACTAAGTATGTAGTGCGCTGCACACCTAAAAGTAGAGCCTGGAAGCCTGGTACAACCTTGAAGGCAACTTTTGCCAGCCTTTTGGCCAGAAAACAGCAGCATCTAAGATGATGAGAGGTACCCCCGCCAGGAAGGTTCTTTCTTTTTGATAGTTTTCCTATTTAAGCAGTATAAGCGACTATCACATCCTACGTACTTCCAAGGTTCCAATACATCCATGGATCCAATCCTCAAGTTATCTTCTGGTACCTAGGAAGCCCTATGGTTAGTCGGCATTGTGAAATGATTATCAAGACATAGTATATGTACTTCGAGAGCTTATTTCTACCGAGGCCATTTGAGATAAATGTCTGCTGTGTCTGGTAGATCCCACATCCTCCTTCGGATGCGGGCGAACGTCGTCATCCAGTCGGCCCACGTTGACCCTAGTCAAGATGAATGGAAGGGTACAGTAGACCTAGCCTATAACTTGCTGGACCGCTAAGGCACGATGCTAGCTTATGAAGTCATGAAGATCATATAGTATTTATTGGTGATCATTTATCTATGATAGAGTAGCCCCTCCTATGAGACCGACGGGCGTTATAATGTGCTCTCCCTCGTGGTTTGCACTCGAACAAGGATGACCAGAAGCCCGTCAGTCTGTGCGTTTGTCCCTTCGTCCGCCTTTCCGTCTTAATCCATGTTAACTCCCAACCCTAGTAGAGTGCGCTTCAAGTCTAATATGATAGAATCGGGGCAAGCTCATCCCTCGAGGTGAATGATGTGCTCGCTTACCAAGAACGCCAATGCTGTGATGGTCGAAACAAAACGAATAGAGAACCGCCAATCTGCCTGTCAAATTTAGATATAGAATCAATCATGGTCACCCATTCCTCATGTTCCACGACCACGACACATGCTCCTCCCACCTAGCGCCCCAGTGATGATGCACGGTGTCCGGCCGCTTGTGTATATGTAAATGCGATGTGATCCTCTCGGCTCGGGATGAAGAAACTGAGATGCTGCCACCCGCGCGGCACCGAAACCATGGATGTTATTAACGCCTCGAGTGAGCAATCATGACACTGTCGTATGTGGTCCCCCGTATCGACCCGCCAGCCATAGAAGCCCGTACATTTCTGCGGAATGTCTCACGACTGGCGCGCAGGTCGTCGGCGGCCTCCTTGTTGAGCGGGTCAGAAGCGTTTGGCTCGAGGAACAGGAACTGCATGCCGACGATGACGGCGTTGAGGTTAAGCACAGGCTTCCAGTCCTCGCGCAGAATGTTGAGGCACACCTTGCCCTCGAGGTCGATGTTGGGGTGGTAGATCTTCTGTTGACAGCGCACTTTCGGTGGCTCGTGCGGGTAGTTTGAGCTCATGTTGAAGGTGAAGGTGAATTTTCCGCCGGTATAGACGCCCTCGTCAGGCTTGATCTCGAGAATGAAGTTCAGGATATCGTCGGGGTCCGGGAAGTCCGTCTTCATCGTTGTGCCTAGGGACAGCTCTGAGAGATCTGCGAAGGGGAAGCGACGCCCACGGTTAGACTCTCTCCGTCTCAAGCCAGGAGCCGGTGCAAAGGGTTCAATACGCGTTGACATACCTTTTTGTACCCGGAGTTGGGCGGCGGTGACCTTCTTTTTCTTCCCCCCTGCAGCATCAGCATTTTCCTGCTTTTGCTGCTCCTTTTTCTGCAAGAAACCACGTCAGAAGCCACACCATACCACACCGCATATTGTGCCCATCCTTACCATAGACCATATCTTCAACATTTTGGTGGTGTTGGTGTGTGGTGTGTGGTATGTGATGTGTTGGTCAGTGGTCGGCGGTCGGGCAGGAAAGGATCGTCAAGTCGAAGTGAAGTGAAGTGGCTGCAATCTACGGGCGACGATAGTACAGTACTTGCACAGACATAGACAAGTTGGACGCGTGTCGGTCCAGGGAACAAGGTGGCGGCGATCAGGGGAAAAGGCCGGACCAGAACGGCGTGGTTGGTTGTGGTGTGGGCGAGAGTTTCTGTTGCTTGGATGTTGCAGCTGAGGTAAAGGATTGATCAAAGTCAGGTAAGTACATAAGGGACGGGATGCTATAGCTATGCCTGCAAATCCTTTCCTCAGAGGTAACCCGTAATCTAGTATAATTGCTATACTAGGCTAAAGATTTATTCTAAGGACTAGGTTATATTGGAACTAAGTGCTGGGGTTTATAGTCTAGGAGCTATATATTTATATATATAAATATAGTAGGGTAAATAATAATATAAAAATATTTATTTTTAAGCAACTATTTTTAGTTAATAGGCTATTTTTTAAGTTATTATATTATTATTTTTTTTAATAACTATTTATTATTATTAACTTAATTTTTAATATTTTAATATTAAATATTATATTTATAATTTTAAACTAAGTATTAAACTAAATATTCGATTCTTTTTTATTTCGGCGTATAATCGAAGTTATTATAAATAGCTAAAAGTAGAAATTATTACAATTGTTATAATTTAATAAATATAAGCTAAAATATAAATATAAAGTAGTAGTAAAAAAAGACGCAATATATAGTATATTTAAGCCTTTATAATAAAAAGTAATAACTTATAAAAAGAAAAGAATAAAAGTAATAGAGCTACCGTTTTTAATACTATTAAATATAGTATAAATATAATAGATATAACGTAGCTAGTGTCCTTGCTAGTTTTTTACTAAGGTAAGCAACCTAGCAATCATAATATAATTATTAGAATTATGTATATTCAAAGGGAAAACTTATTTTTATTGTACTAATAATAATATTTTAAAAAGTATTTAAAAATTAATTGTTTTTTTTAAGTTATAAACGTAGCAATTTAGTAGAACTAAAGTAACATATTAAAAAAAAACAAAGCAAAGTTGTTTAAAAAAACTAAGAATAAAAACTAAAATAGTTAAAAAGTAAAAAATATAAAGGAGTATAAAGATAAAAGGATAAATATAACTAACTAATTTTAGTAGTTGTTAAGCTAAGTAGACTGTAATTTTTGTTGGTAAAAAAGAGAATTATATATTAAAAACAAGTTAAAAAAATAATATGAAAATAAAATAAATGTTTATAGTAAAAAAAAGTTTTATATATCGTTAAAAAATAAAAAAGTATTAAAGAAATAATATATATAAAGTTAAATAAAAAAAATTAAAACAAGGTTTAAATTTAAACAGTTTTTAAATATTTTTAACTTTAAAGTTTAATTATAGTTTCTTTTTATTTTATAATAGGATAGCTATTGTTACTTATTTTTAATTCTATATTTTTAAGTTTTATAAAAAAGCTATAGTTTATATTTACTGTTCTATAAAAACTTGGACTTTTATAGCATAAGGTAGACTTACACTTTTTTGCCCCTTGTATTTTATTATAGCAAAAGTAGCTTAGTTTAACTTGTTTTTCTAAATCTAATTTTAGGTATAGTAGCCTATAAATAGACAAAAACAAGGGAGTAATGGCTAATATTATAGCAATTGTTATATTTATAATGCTTTTTTGGTTTATAATATAGCTGTTATATTAAGTGAAAGGCAAGGTGTAAATTTATACATTATCTTCTCTTTTTATAAGCGCCGGCTCAAAGTTGATTGTATCTATATTTCAATTCTTAGAGTTATTTTTCTAAATTTGTCAAGCCTTACGCGTAACAGCTCATGGATATAAAATAAAACACTTATAGAATAGTTGATATTCACGCAGATATGACCTTACCTAATACCTACCCAACCCTACCAGTTTCTAATGCCGTCCATGTCGATCAGCGGCTAAGCCCAGAAACAACATTCCGTGTTCCGCAACGGGCGGCTACACCAGACAGGCAGCCCGATGCCTAAATTAAGATGACCCGGGCGCTTGACGGGGCTACGGCACTCAACCGCCGGCCTCCTCCGTATTAGTTAACACCAGAGGCTATGCAGATATAAATATAGCATAGATTCTCCTCCGCCCTTGTGGTATTACCATCTGAAGCATAACCACAATCTGCATTCAGTCCCCCCCCATCCCACCATGATCCGCGATCGCCTCTGAGCATTATCATCATGCTTTGCAAATAGCTACTTGCCAGGGCCATCCGTCAACCCAGCCGCCGCCGGAGCATGGCCCGATATCTCACAGACTCGCTCATCTTAGCTAACGGCCTATCCTTTAGATTCCGGGCTCCAGCGAGACCACCTTCTACCTCTTAGAGCGGCTCTTTCTCCCTAGTTCCGGCAAGTGCAAGAGAAGCAGCCCCGACCCCGTCATAACCTCTCTTTCTTAGGCATCCCGGATATCCACGATTCGGTAAGGCACCTTCTGAGTCCTTCGTGTCGATCCCTTTTCCCTCGCTTTGAATTGCTATCAATTGACCCCGGTCGGTTCAGTCACATCCTCTATACACGCTCACTAGTGATATGATACTGTGCGACCTGCGTTTCCTAGGTTATATGTGTTGTTATCTTGCTTGAAGATAGCTTTAACTTGGCGGCAAGTGTTGAGATTTACTTAACCAAGTAACGAAGCCGCGTCCTGTCTTGTCTTGGCTCATTGCCGATCACCCCTCAACCTTCGTTTAGAGGACCTAAGGTGTACCATTAGATCGACCAAATAATGATGAATTTTCATAGATTCAATCTTATCTTATATATACTGTGGGACCTAATTCAAGGTAGTGGCCGTCATAGAACCTACCCCATCACCTGTGATGCTCTCTCCCCACCTCCCACCAAACGCACGCGCTCTCGTGCAAATAGTCCAGCATAAAAGTCGAAGGATTATATTTAATGTTTTAAGTAGACGTACGTAACGTAACGACAAACAAGTAGAGATGGATGGATAACTGCTAGGAAGGGCTGAAAGCAGTGCAGCTTCCTAATTCTTATAAGAGTGATCGGTTCCCACCGCATTCCAACCTCCAAGAACACCATAAAATCCTCATACATCGCTATGCTCTTCTTCGGATGGAGCACGTTAAAGTGGGAGAGACAAGTGCAACATCGATTTTATCGGACACGGTCGTGTACCCTCCGCTTAGCGGCACGAACTACCTTACCGCCAGTAGTGCAATTGGACTACAAACCCAACTATAATGGCTTGTGAGGTGACTAATTGGCCTAAAGTAACTATGGAGTCGAGACACCTACGTTCTTCATCGAGCCCAGCAAGGCGGGGATCATCTTGCATTCACCACCACGACCCTCACCTGTAATCATGAGACAAAATTTAAGAATCGTTATTTCAGTCTACGAAACCTTTACTCCACCTTCGCGGCATACGAATAGATTTTAGGGCGGAGAACAGGAAATGCAATTTTGGTATATTACGTACCGAGGTCCCCATATCCGCAGGCTGGGCTAAGCTACCGAGGGCAGACCAAACACTTTGAAAGCCTTGGAAAATGCAAATAAAGAATAGTATACCGAAAATGCACATTCGCCCTATAACGTGCTGTTGGTAGAATTTGTACAAATCATGGAACGTTCGTTCGAGATGGGCCTGCACAGCCTCATGGACATCATCAACACTTTGTAAATGACTCTGCTGCTTAGCTGGGATGCAATTACGCTATATTTCCATGACTGATCTCGGTCGAGGCAAGATGGCGGATAGGGTGATGTCCGCCGGACTGCGGTTTCTGGCCAACAAACTTCACCCTAATCTTGCTCAGCGTCGATTACGATAGCAAAGCTTGCATATATCGGATTTATTTGTCTTCATTTGTTCGGCCGCCTTTTCGGCTCTGGTGAACAGCCATTGTGTCGCGTTGCGCTCCAATCCCTATGATGTAAAACCTCCGCTCACCGTCGCAACCATCGCTGCAACCTATCGTTGATTATCCACACATATCGATTTCAGTCACCGAATTCTCTTATCTCATCCATGATGGCGAAGTAATTTGGCGTAAGAAGGCCAGTAAATCTTACGAGGCCTGTTAGTTTACGAATGGCCTCACGACCAGAACTGGGCCTCATTCGTGATAATGGTCATTTTCCAACCGAAAACTACTGTCCAGACAGCCATTTGACATATCATGGCAGTGCGTCAACTCCCGAGCCAAGGAAATGCCATCGTACACACGACCCCGAGCAGTAAATCTGGGAGGAAGGATCTCTACACGCGTGACCACCCTACGTAGTACCTGCTTGATGTACTAGGACCAGTTGAACCAATATCACCAGCAGATATGTTTGTGGCACAGGCCCATGATTCTAGTATCGTTACGTTCTTGTCTTCTATCTATAAATGCTGTCCCCCAGCATGCTTTCTGGCCAAACTCAAAATCACAACGCATCAAACATCGACATCGACACCGTCGGTTGAAACGAACTCAGTAATCTTATTGCAACTCTTCCCAAAATGGCCCACGAAATATTCTACTGCGTAAGGCAACTCCTGAATTATAAGCTCCTAGGTTACTAATTAGTGAACAGTGTCGCTGTGGCCATGGGCCATGGAACCCGTGTGTTGATGCTCATTGTCAAAGCTGCCAGCATCAACGATGCACCGGCTGTGAGATTGAAGTAGCGAAATGAACTTCAGACCGAGAAAGTAAGTCCATCTATAGGAGCATCTCAAGATGGGTACAAGGGCCTAAGATGTTGAGCAGGCGCTCAAATAGAGATTCGGCGACGGTCACATCAAGACCCCAGGACTAATATACCATGTATTAGATGTTTTGGACTATGCAATTAGCAGCTCTTTCGCTATTAGAGGACAGGATGATCCGAGTGGCCCCCTACAAGAGGTTATCTAACCTTCATTATTATACTCGGATGTACTGTTGCGGTACCTGTTGCAGCTCGCACACAAGGCGCAAGCGAGACGATCAGTGGCAACTATATTACCATCACCACGGGACACAGGACCCGGGGGTCTCATTTTTGTCATTTTCGAGCATGGGGGAGTAGACAACATAGGGTGCGAGAGCGCCCTATGATAACAGAATTTGGGTTAGGTGTTGGAAGAGAGCACTCGCTGTTAGCAATTTCCTTGCAAAGGTCTCTGTTTCCTTTAGGTGTATTAAAAAGAATTTAGAGCTGGGCCTTGTCATTTCCTGTATTAGACGAATTAGAATTCGTTTGCTCGATCCCGAGAGAAGTATACTGCAAGCGATTTGCCATGAATTTAACGTTCGCTCCTTATTTTTCCTTTCTTGGTAACCGAGAGAATGGTATTGTGTTTAATGTTAACTATGTGTCAATACGAGGCTTCCTCCTAAATCTGAATTCCCACTCTTCACTTCTAGTCCGACGTATTTGTTTGTGATCCATTACTATTACTACCATGGACCATAAATTCCATAGAAAACCACTTTTCATTTAGAGGCTTCTGTTAGTAGGAAAATAACGCCTGTTTTAAAAAAGACACCTGCTATATGAGGCAACTCAGGTGTGAGGATATCGGGACGGTCGTCCATCTGACACATACCAGCGTTGACGGCCCCTTAACCGCGCTGGGCTTCGAAGAACCTTCTTATTTGGGTGTCTTCCTTCATATACTACGGAGCACTCCGAAAGAAGGCTATTCGGTGTGCTGCGGCTGCGGCTGCGCCTCTACCCTGCAGTAGCTTGGTTGCGAGGTGTGGAATCCACGTATCTGCGATATCGCGTCTCTACGAGGAAAAGGCAACTTTTAGAAAAATTCAATAATATCAAGTTGTAATGAATTCTGTTGAGCTAAAGCCATACGAGAGAGGCCAATACCGCCTAAGAATCTCGGTTTTTTTTGTTTTTGTTTTATGGAACTAATTAGTACAGCCCTGGTTTGATTCGCCCACAAGAGCACTTTCGTCGGGCAATTGCTCATGTGAACAGCCACCAAGCCCCAGCGTATGATAATCCAACGGAAAGCTCTAACATACATGACTTTAGATTGCATTGCCAGCTCGGATTCTTGACCACGCCAGGGCACGTGAATTACGCTACTGATTGAATAGCTTCACTCTGATACTGGGACTGGGCACCACTTGGCTAGCATGGCGGTGCGCGAAAACAAATGAAGCATGGTCATACGCTGGGTCGACGATCAACAAATATTGTTACTCCTAGTCCAGTCAAACTAACATCAACTGAAATTTTAACCGTAGAGTGAAGCTTGCCGGCATCATGGTGTCCGCTCTAACTACTTTCCCAGTCACTGGTTGCTGTGCTGCGGCCAACACGTAGTCTGACAGTACTAAGCATAATTATACTCATTTCGTGAGCTATGTTGTATCATGGCCAATCGATCACCAAGGCTAGTTAGTAAGAGTAGCTTCGCAAAGTCAGAAACCCACTTCTTTGATATCACTGTTCACCCGAAGCAATACCACCAGGTCAGTATTATCGTCGGAAGTCTTACGGCAGCGCGGGAACTATGAGGCGAGTCGATATTATGGGTTTCCGGGAACTTGACACGACTCCCAGCAATTCGGTTTCAGTTTTCATCCACACTTGTAACATGCAAGATTGTATTGACCAAGAAAATCAGTTCCACAGATGCTTGTTTTCCAGAAACTATAGACCTAGAGGAAAAGCCTTCACAACTGGCATATATAAAGATGTGCTTGATGCTCCCCATCGACAATTCTGCTTTCCACAAGCATCACCTCCTCGAAGAGTTTGATATCGTCTTATCCACACCTACCTCGCTTCATACCAAGTATCTTGAAGATGCCTGAATACACTTACACTACAGTATTTTACTGTGTAAGCTGCCGTCCACCGTATGAAGTTGAAGCATGTACTAATAAACCAAGTGTAATTGCGGCGAAGGGCCGTGGAGCCCAAAGACGACAGCTCACTGCCAGAGTTGCCAACACCGTTTGTGCTCCTATTGCCGCCGTGAGCAGCTGAAAATATACACTTAACCGACAAGGTAAACAAATACTGCACTCTAATCAAACATGTCGTGAAAAGCACTAATGGGGTCCTCAGGCTACTGCTCTGCTATTCCTCGAATTCCTCTGATGTGGCAGCACCGCCAGGCCACTGTTTAAGCCTCTGTGAGGTGTCTTTGTATTACTATATCGGCTTTTCTGTCAACCTACGATGGCTCTCTCTCATTGTGCCTTTCAACATAGACCTTTACGTGCATTTTCGACGAGGCACCTATCACTGCACTCTTCACTGTCGTCTCTTGGAATTGGCGACGAGAAGAGGAAAATCGACAGCACATTGAGACGGGGTACAGCACGTCCCTTCACCTTTCAAATTAGTGATCATCATTGGTACGTGGAGCGAATATGGGGATTAGAATTTGATGTGTTCATATTGAGCGGATATGGAAATTTCCTTATTACAATTAAAGGTAGACACGGAAGTTCCTAAGGTCCTGTAACAGATGCGAAAGTCTTTATTTCACAAACTTTTGTTTCGGCAGTTTATGTATTTCCTAGGGGATGCAGCTTATGGCAGCTATTCACTTGTACCAAGATTTTTTTTGACTCAGTAACATGCCACTGGTTGGCTGGCAATTACACTCGCTCAAGCAACTGTCTACCTACCATCTATGTGTTTGGGGTGACAATGGCGGTCTTTGTAGAAAATAGCAAGTTACGTGGTCTTGTCCCGACTACACTAAGATTAGGTATTAGTCATTTGACTGTGTCTATTGGGCAATGCACCGCGTTATTCGCAGCAACGAACTGGCGGTGCATTGTGCCGTGCTGTGCCGGATCGGAACCAATCATGTTGTTGCCTTACGTATCACCAGTACGGTAATCGACATCTCGACTGCCTCGATTTCCCTGCAAGTGAGTCGTGGGGAAAACTGGATGCTAAGCTAGGCAGGGGTCCCACGGGCACTGCCCTCACGGGCACCCAACACCAAAAACGCCCTTAATCACTTAAAACTATCTAAATTATTAAATTTAACTATAATTGCCTAATTTTTAGTATTTTTAACTAAAATATAGTTTTTTATTTTTAATACGTTTTTAATTATTATTTTTAGCGGCCTATTACTATTGTTAGATATTTAGTAATTAATAGCTTTATTTTTAAAAATATTGTAATTTTACAACTTTTGCTACGTTTTATAAACGTTTGCTATACATATAAAGCGCTGTTTAAAAGCTACTTTAACTTTTTAATAATAGTTTTTAATATTTTTAGCAAATTTTGCTTTTAAATATTTAATTTTAGCTTTTAAATTTATAATTTAACAAACTGCTTAATTAAATATTTTAGTAGCTTTTTTTATTAATAGCTTTAAAAATAAATATATTAAATTTAATNTAGTAACTAAGTAATTTTTTTATTTACTAGTTTACTTTAATTACTCCTTTTTTAAACCAGTAACTAAACAACTCCATATTTACTAGCTTACTTCGATTACCCTTTCTTTAAGCGAATAACTAAGTAATTAATTACGTAACTTATATATCCTAGCTATAGCGTGTTTCCTAGTCTAGCCCTACACTCGTTTTATTGTTTTTTACGCTTAGTCCGCCCAACAGATCCTCTTTCTATTAGTTTGTAATAAAATATTATATAACTACTTAAAATATATAATTATTAAAATTGTAAAGTTGTTAGATT
>NQIM01000471.1:0-32260 GCA_003426235.1 Xylaria polymorpha | reverse complement strand
ATTTTTTTTTTTTTTTTTTTTTTATATAATATATTTTACTTAGTTTAATAAACCTTTAAAAATAAATACCTATAGGCATTAAATAAAAAAGTAGGTTAACAGAATTTATAATAGGCTATATTAAGCAAAACTAAATATATATAAAAAAAGTAAAAATTAAAAATAAATATAGTAAAAATATTCTTTATTTAATAGCTAATATTTATAAATTAATATTTAAAAAAAATATATGTTTTATTTACTAGTTATAAGCTTTTAATAAGTATATTTATAACGTATTAATATATAATATGTTTTAATTATAAGTTTTTAAAAGTATACACTCTAGAACTAACTCCTAAAATATATCTTAGGAGCTAAAACAGCCCTAAAATAGGAAATTATTGACTCCGGAGGTTGGGCTGTGTCACAACACCCTCGTGCTTCATGCAACTGCTGGCCCTGACGTAGAGCACCCCGCCGGCTGGAAGCCGGAGAACAGCGGTTATACTATACCCAAGCAAATTATTTAATAATCCCAGGTAAAACCTGCTACTGACTTACGTAGGCAACACCTGGGAATGAGAGTTTGTCACCAATCTCGACATCGCTCGATCGAGAAGAAGTTACCAAAGTAGCTGGCAGGAGACTGACCAAGGCATCACGATAAATCAAGCGACGACCAACACCAAAACGTAGCAGGCGTAAATATATTTGTCTGATTCTCATTCATAGCGTACGTAATTTCAATGACGCTGACCCCCCCCAATGTTGATTGAATTGATATCTAGTAGGCTGAAACCCTGTCCCGAAACCCTAAAACGCCACATATTCTTCTTTTTTACTCGCATCTTAGGTCCTTCGTTGCCGCTTCGCAGCTCGGCTAGGGCTGTCTTCCATGTCCTCCCGCATGATCTCCTCCGTGCCACTTGGACTTGGTGACTTGTGGCTGGGCGTATTGGTCTCCACGATTCGACCGGGCTCCATGCCGTGTCCAGATGTCCCGCCTGCGAAATCCGTCATCTCAGGATGCCAATCCAGATTTGTGCTATCGTTGAAGGCGGGGGTATCAAAGTTGAAATCACTACCAGTTCCATCGGCGGTGAAAGCGTTCGGATCCAGGTACTGATTAATATCTAACTCTTCGCCGCCAAAGTAGTCGGGTGACTCATCTAAACCAGGTATACGACCTGAGGGACTGAGAGGACCAAGCAAGGAACTCAAATCTTCAAGCTTCTGGGTCTGCTCTTTTTGCAGGCGTTGAAGCTGTTCTAATTCTTCCTCGGTCTGGGACATGCGTTGAATAGATGCCGGAATCCCCGAGGGTATGGTAGGGGACAGAGACGCCGAAGGATGGGCATTTGGGTGAGTGCCTGTTGTTGGCATTCCAAATGTGCTCGGATTTGAGACTACAGGAGGCGTTGGCGATGAAGCAGATGGCGTCGGGGTCGGGATGGTGCTGCTCTGACCTCCAGACATAATAGACAGCATACGGTTCCGTTGGTCATTTGTCATGTTTGCCGCTGTGTTCGCCGCTACATTTGACAGGTCGATAGGCGTGTTCCCAGTCTTGCCGGCATTCGAGTTGGCATCTTGAATGAGCTTGAGCATACCCTCTTGAGGATTGGATTCGAGCTCTTGCTTGAGATATGACGGCGTACTGGAAGATTCGACTGGTGTGTCGTAAAGCTCCGTAACATGTCCCGTCTTCGATCCTTGATTCGCAAAGCTAGGGTAGGAGGGCGGTTGAGGAGTGGTAGGATGTGAAGCGGGTTGATTGTTGGGGATGGGGKGGTAGCAGACGTTGTGGTCTCTTTGGTGTCCCAACTTTTGTGGAATTTGAAGGCATCTGCTGTTGCATCCAGTCATCGAGGTCAACAACGCTGCCTTGAGCAGTAGGAGGCATTTGCACGTTCGGTATGATACTAGCAAGCAAGTCATTCACATTCTGGGTTCCACCTTGCTCCTCTAGCGATTTCCTGAATACATTCGCTAGGAAGTTCAAGATGGCATTGATGGAGTTCTCGTGGCGATTATGCATGTTCTGGAACATCATCGCTTGCTGGAAAAGCTGATTATGTTCTTGCCGTAACCGAGCGATCGCGTCGCTGATTTGCTTTTGGCGCTGTTGTAAGGCTGTCATCTGATCTCTCACTAGGGCCAGTTCTTTCTTTTGAAGTGGACCTGCCTCAGGGGCCGGCAGAGCTCGATTGGGCGCACTCGCTTGATTGAAAGGTTGAGCAATAGTATCATCCACCATTGGGGTTGGGTCGTCATCACTATCAACCTCGCCGTCGTCTCCACGCTTTTTAGCGCCCTTCTTCGTATTACCACTCTTTGGCTTATTGATCAACCACAAAAGATTTGGGTGTCCTCGTCTGAAATAAGGATTATAGTATTCGCTTGGGCTCTTGTTTTTGCGTTCGCTGGCTTTCATGGAGTTGTCTGAGAGTCCAACTTTCTTATGAAAACCATACATGTTGAGCTGCCTCACAAATGATGCATAGTTGTTGTGTTTGAATAACTCGGGTATTAGCGTCTTTGCGAATTCATCTTCATCAAGCACAATAAAAGAGTCACCCTTATCAGACCAACGAATCAATTCTGTGTTCTTCCCATCCTCCAGAAAGCTGCAAGAGAATCAAAGTTAGGCTGCTTGCTAAGCGGATGCAGAGGGTGAGGATTAATACGAAACTAACAACTTACCTATTAAGTTTCTGGACGAAGGGAGGAATCTGTTTTCTCTTGGCCTGGGCTTCTCTCTTCGCTCTCTGTGCCTTCTCCTCGAGCAATTCTATATTGTCGTGCTCGTCCAAAGACCCATTGGTCTGGTTTGACAACAAATTATCGTCCGGGAAGCCGGACCACGGATCATTGGGCTGTGGTGAAAATGTGCGGTTTGAAGTGACCAAGGCATTATTCCCACCCCTCCTGGCTAATGCATTGGAAGCAGTAGGAGCTCCCTGGGGAAACTGCGCCTGGTTAGGAGATATCATGCCGTATGGATTGATGGAATTAGAAACATTGTCGGCAAAGTTGCCAGCATTATTTCCATTCCATCTAAGCATTTGTTCGGGGGTGCTGTACGGTTGAGGCATTTGTTGTGGCGTTGGTAAACTACCCGGGGCTGCTCGCTTCCGAGAATTTGAGGTAGGCATCGGGTGGTAGTAGGTGTACATGGATTAAGCTATCGGGTTGCAGAAACGAGCAGAGAGACTCGTTGGGCCAACGCGAAAGTAGGGCACATAAGCGTACTGAGGGGAATGACTGACGGCGAGTATAATAAATGCTATATGTGGTGGCGATGACGATAAATGCAGTTTGCCTTAGTTGGTGGGTTGGCGGAGGGGTCGCAGAATCGTTTGCGCGAAGGCAAGGCGATGTGTGGGCGGATTTCCGGCGAGGCTGTCTGTCGCGCAGTTAGGCTACCAGGGCAGGAAAAACTGCGATTGTACGTCCGGTTCGCGGGGTGAATCGAGGCTGCGCAGTGCACGTCTCGGGAAATGGGGACAATCGGAGATGTCGGCACTTGCGAGTGCACGAGCGGCAGGCAGTGGTAGCTACGGCGGTCAGGTCGATTCGAGTGATGGTGCGCAAAGTCTGGTGGTCGAGCGAATCTCAAGCCTTCTTCGACGTTCGGAACCCATCAACATATATAGAGCCTGGGGACCAAAAAGGGCGAGGCACGACAAGAAAGTAAATCAGGCGTAGAAGGCGGAAAGAAGCTTCCAAGACCCGGGTGTCTCTCGCGACGCGACAGCGACAATGGAGAGCTATGAGACGCTGTAGAAGGTGAGAGGAGGCTGGGAGGCTGGGAGAAAGGGACCTCTTGTTCTCGAAGTCGCGACAAGAGGTGATGTCGCGCTCTGCCGTCAATGGATCTGGACGCTTGAACACAAGGCCGCAGGTCGCACGTTGTGCAGGAGAATGCGCGCGAGCCAGTCTCGCGGATGGAGTGGTGTTTGGTTTGCCAGCCTGGGTCAGGTGTAAGATGCTGTTTCGGAGGGGCTGGAGAATGGCGGCGGTGCTTATTTTTCATCTAGACGTCTCTGATCCTTTGACCGATTTTCCTGCACTCAGCACTCAGGCTGCGGGACCCGGATGGTGGATGGTGGATGGTAGATGGTAGATAGTGAATGGTGGACACTCGGACACACACCCAGTCGGCCGGCCAAGCAAAATGGCTTGGCAGAAGTCAGCTTCCTCCTCCTGTTCGGTGATTTCTTCTGCGGGCCGTTGCTAGCCTACTTAGTCGTTGGGGGCGAGAGTCTTGGATTGCCCAGCTGGCGTGATAGCTTCATGAAGAGATAACTAAGCACTGCTGTACATGTATCTTAGGTGTCAACAAGGAGAGATACATACATACATGTAGGTAGTAATGAGGAGTTCAAGCTGAGTGAGTACCTATCTAGGTACCTACATAGGTAGGTAGGTAGGTAGGTAAGTAGGTACCTACCTAGGTAGGTAGTCGGCAATGTTAGTTGGCATCTGCATATCTAAGTACTGGATTTACTGGGGTCGCCTCAAGGAATGACTTAATCAATCCAGACATGTAGTGTACACTACATACCTAGGTACCTACCTATATATATATAGGTACATAGGTAGGTAGGTACTTATATTATGAGCTATGTATACTATGTATGTACATTTAGAGGTATGGTGTCGTACCCATGTTTGATAGGTACATATAGGTACCTAGCCAGTTCTTTATACCGTACATAAGATATCCCATAAAAGCTTGAAGGTACTTAGGTAGGAGGGGCAGGCTGGTGAGGGGTGATCCACCACACCTGTTTACCATACTATGTGAGGTAGTATAGGGAGATCATAAGTCGACAGGTGATAGGCATTGAAGCCCTTGAGATCAGGTTACGGAGTAAATCGAATCACCGATCCGCTTTTTTTGAAGATGAGTAGCCATCATGGATGTAACAATGAGCACTTGACATTAGGCGAATACTTACTACCTAATGTAGGTATAGCGAGAGGGGACAAGTGAACAGCACAAATCTTGTTACCTCGTAACTATTTAGAGACTTACCTTACCGTAGGTAGGCAGTCCTAAGTACATATTAGCAGCTAAGTAGGCAAGTGGTAGTAGCAGACATGTAAGTTAGCATAAGGTACAGAGCAGTCTGTACACGCTTGAGGCTCGTATTGATAACATACGAACACATAGGTCCGTTCATGTTGTAAAAGCTAAACATGAAGCAATCTCAGCTTTCCTGCTGCAACCAGGCTTGTTCCAAAACAATGGATTTTATAAGGGACCATGACCCAAGGGTCCCATTTTATACGCGATTCAATCTTCCGAGGCAGCATCACAAGACCATATATAATGCACGCTAGATTTCATGAAGGCATGTCATGTATCACCTTGGTAACTAGGTAATTAAATATATGCCGTGCCTATCTCATCTGGCTCCTCTGCCGGCAAGGGCCGACGCTCTGGCTAGCTTGGCATTCCTCGCTTGATCCCATTCTCTTCCTGATTTCCCGGATTGTATCTCTCTCTGGGCCCGCTTCTCCTCCTTGAGGGTGCGAGCTTTCTCCCTAGGATCTATCACAACTAGTTCCTCCTCGGCTTTCTTCCGGTAGCTTAGATCCTTACCCAGCTTATCGGCGGTGAAGCTTAAGGAATGTGACATCCATCCTTCATCATCGCTATCTTCCTTCTCTACCTTATCCCAAGACGTACAACTTTGGCAATTGGCTATGAAGTGTAGGTCGCACAGCTCAGCTTCGCCTTCTGCCTCTCCAGAAGTTTGCTCTTCGACATCAATACTTGATTGTACTGTGGCTTGTTCCTTCTCAGGACCAACTTGCTTCAGTTTAGCCTTGAACGCTTGAAGTATAGATAGATCTCGGTCTGCAGTTGGGACCTCGCCTCCCCTGTGTCGTTTGCGACCCCGTGATGATGTTATAGGGATCATTTGTTCCAAAGCAGACTTCTTTACTTCCTTCACAGGTTCTGAATGTATAGTTCGTTTCATGGACGCTTTTAGGGCGGCGATTTCTTCATTGGCTTGATCTAGCGCCGACTTCTTTGGTAGCATTTCCCTCTGTGGAGATGGATCATGGTGTACGGGCGTGGTTTTCTCTTCTCTGTGAGGTGGTGAGGGCTTCCGGACCTCTGGAGGATCGGACCGAGCTTCTCGAACTGGTATGGATTTTGGTAATATCTTCTCTTCGTCCTGCTTTGAAATGGCTAGCTGTTTCGTCGGTCGTTCATCCTCTCCCTCAACATCCATCACAATGCGCGAATCAAACTTTGCCTTTTTGATTACCGGTACATCGACATCACTCTCGTCGTCGTCAAAGCTTAATAGCTTCTTGCTAGCTTTCGGCTTCTTTTTCCTTTTCTCTACGGTTCCGGTGGGTCCTATCGGTTGAGCCGTACGCATCTTCTTCCTCATGTCATCGAAGGGGTTCACCAAGATTTCGGTGCTGGTAATCTTAATAGGATAGAGGGGTCTTTCGCTGCCTTCAGTAATCTCTGCTTCCCCCATGCGCGAGAGGTTGTATATTGTGTCGCCCACTATCCTCCCGAAGACGGTGTTCTTATTATTCAACTCTTCGGCCTTGTCTAGGGTGAAGAAGAACTGGCTCCCATTTGTGTCTGGTTTGCTCTCGTTCGCCATACCGAGCAATCCCCGGCGATTGAATTTTAACCGCGAATGAAACTCGTCTTTGAAATTCACGCCTGCCGGCCCCGCGTTCTTGCCCCGTCGTTGGTCCATCGGCCACGGGTCTAGGTCGCCGCCGTATGCGCCGCCATCGTAAATGCATTCCCCCCCATTTCCAGTGCCTGTTGGATCACCTCCCTGGATAATGAAACCAGGAATTAGTCGGTGGAATATGGTGTTATCGTAGTACCCATTGAGACATAGTTGTAGGAAGTTCCGAGACGTAAGCGGGGTCTGCTTTGCGAAAAGCTCGACGGATAGATCGCCAAGGGTCGTGTGTAGAATGAGGGACGCGGTCGGCTGAGGCTCAAGGTTGTAAATGGACGACATGGTGCGACGCTGCTGGTGCCGCCAGTAGAGTAATTTAACTAACTGGACGTATGGAGAGGAATATCGGAAATGCGCGAAGGCTTAGAATCTCGTCTGGTTCAAGTGTGCGACCACAATATCGCGTGCGCATGCTGTAGTTGAACAGTTTGTTAGAGATGATAGCTAATGGTTCAGGGATCAAGGGGCGCAAGCTACTAACCTAAGCTTAAGGTACGGTAGGTAGGAGCTTGCCTTCGCTGTGCTATGTATTTAGGTACATCAGGCTACCTAGTAGTTACCTAATCTTATCGGCATTTTGTAGGCACCTAGATAGGTAATACAGCGGGTCATCATGCAGGCGCTTCAGGCTAGGGTACCTATAACAACCCGGAATTCAACGTGAACATCGGCTCATTGCAAGTCAATAACTTCGCAACTATTTAGTTGACGACGACGCAAATACAACTTGAAAAAAGAAGAAGGGTATATAAAACCAAACCGCTCCCCACCTCAACTTTTCACTGGGTTCGGGCGAGTTGTCACGGATACAGATCGGGAAAAAGAAGCCTTGACTACCGTTCCCGTACCCCTACCTCTCCAAAATCAGTCAGTTGCCCACGAACTAGGATACATTTGACGGCTTGTTGGACGCGCATATCCTGTGCTGAGAAAGGTTCATCATGTTTACGTCGGAGCAGAATTCGAATATACCACCTGAACAGGCCACCAATGCAGTTCTGGTTCCTTCAGATGAGCTGCCTGAGGGTGCGCAAAAGGTTGAAGAGATCGACTTCAATGCGTTCAAGGGAAAGCCGATAACCGTGGACGATATCATGCAAGGTATGAGCAACATGGGCTTCCAAGCGTCTTCGATCGGAGATGCCGTTAAGATCATCAATAAGATGGTAAGCTAAAAGCATGAGAGCATCGAAGTTGAGAGGCGACAAGTAACATGATATATCAGCGAGCATGGCGTGACCCGGAGACCGGCGACAAAACCACCATATTCTTGGGATACACTTCCAATATGATATCATCTGGCCTCCGAGGTATCTTCCGGTATTTGGTGGAGCATAAGCATGTATCATGCATCGTGACCTCTGCTGGCGGGGTAGAGGAGGATTTCATCAAGTGTCTTGGAGACACGTACATGTCATCCTTCAGCGCAAAGGGTTCTGACCTTCGAGCCAAGGGCCTCAACAGGATTGGGAATCTCATGGTACCCAATGCCAACTATTGTGCCTTCGAAGACTGGGTTGTGCCTATCCTGGACAAGATGCTCGAGGAACAGGAGGCTAGCAAAGGTACTGACAATGAGATTAATTGGACTCCCTCAAAAGTGATACATCGACTGGGAAAAGAAATCAACGACGAAAGATCGGTTTATTATTGGGCTTATAAGAACGACATACCAGTTTTTGCCCAGCTCTGACTGACGGGAGCCTGGGCGATATGCTCTACTTCCATACTTTCAAAGCGTCGCCGCAGCAGCTCAAGATTGACATTGTGGAAGACATACGTCGAGTGAACACTATATCTGTGCGGGCAAAGCGGGCGGGGATGATTATTCTGGGTGGTGGTGTCATCAAACACCACATCGCCAACGCCTGCCTCATGAGGAACGGCGCCGAGTACGCTGTCTATATAAACACAGCTCAGGAATTTGACGGAAGCGATGCCGGAGCGAGGCCAGACGAGGCCATTTCTTGGGGAAAGATCAAACCTGGAGCAGATCATGTCAAGGTATTGCCAAAGACTTCGAGCCCCCAAGGTTCCTGCTTGTTGACTAATGATTGCAGGTTTATCTAGAGGCTTCGGCATGTTTCCCGTTCATTGTGGCCAGCACGTTTGCAAAAGATGCTTAAATGTTTAAAACGATGGCTATTATAGTAACTACACTTATAGTCCCCCTCAAATACCGTCGGGTGGCTAACAGTACCAATGAACTTTAGTTACATATGGTCTTTGTGATAACCTTTGCAGATCATGTGATTATTGATTTACAAGGCAGAACGATCCCTTGCGCATTTAGCTTTGGGATTTGCCCATCTATTGTTTCTTCACTTCCGAAGTGTACGGGCTACTCGGCGTCATTCTTTAACCTTACCTCCTAACACCTATCGCACCTTCTATTATGAAGTAGGTAGATATCGACATCCTCACCCCTTCTGACTTCTTTAATGTTGTCACCGGCTATGGAATGGTTCCTAATGTACATTGTACTTCCCTAGGTAGGAAGCGGGAAACCTTTTGTCCTGCAGATATGTATTGCCCTGCCTTTGATGACGGCTTTTGACACTTCAGGTGAAAACCTTACCTTCGGGAAGGTATCGATACCCCTCTAAAGTTCAGGGCGAACTGATACTGCCATATGGTTTTTACTATACTTGCCCACCCCATAATGGCTGTTCCACTATCCTTCCTTACCTACAGCTATGGAACTAGGTAATACATAGGTATTGTAGGCCCACACTTTCTACGCCCCCAAGATGAAGCAGCTGGGACAATATTCAACAAACCGGACGCTGCATTAGTCAATAGGGTTTCAAAACCAATACGAACAACAAGTCTTAACGGCCTGTATCTCCTCATGAACACCTGCGTCAATGCCTTCTATTGCTAACAAGGCTACCGAAACTTTGAGCCAGAGAATATTGCGTAAGCGATTAAAAGTTGTCGGGACTTGGGACTTTGAACTAGGTATGATAGCTCAACATTTTGCTATACCGCTTGCTACCCTACTTAGGTAGCTCAAACATTTATTTAAGAATCGCTGTTACAACAAAGTACTTGTATGTAAGTCAGCAGAGACGGCGCCTTAGAGTTCAGGGACTGTTTTAACATCCCATCTCAGTAACACCACTGGAACATCTCTTGACGGAGATAATCAAGAGTCTCCAAGTATGAAGGGAGAGAAAGAAAAAGAGAAAGAGGTCGGGCACAATCCTTTTGGAGTGCTCCTACTATCCTCCGTCAGGGAAAGCCTCAAATTACCTCAACCCTCTCAAGAAAATGATACACACGATACGCGCTCGGTTCGACGATCCTCACGACAAATAACATCCAACCAATGTAGAAGCCAAAAATCAATGGCACCTGAACCCGTGATCACTGCACCGCCGATTAGGGGGAAAAGGGAATCACCGGGGAAACAGGAGGCGAGGAATCGGGCTCGTCGGAAACAGTGGATTGATGACGGGGTGGAAAAACTAACAGCCGAGTATATGGAGAAAGCCGGAGGGGATTTTAACAAGGCCGCTCGATTTTGGTTTGACAGAGAAGAACGAAAGAGACAACTACCTTGGCCTGGGCTAGAAGAAGGGGAGGCGTTCATCGAGAATATGAAGGAGGATATCTTGGACCCTCGCCAGCTACAATTGCAGATGGAAATGGAAGAGGGAGAGAAAGAGGAACAGGAACAGGAAGCTAGAAAGCGAAGATATCGTCGATTTGCCCGCGGCCGAGGTCCGGGCGGCTCCAATACGGCGCTGGAAGCATCTTTAGTTAACTCCGAACGACGGGTACCTGCGTCGGAACAGCCGGAGGCTCAGCAGAAAGCTGCGTACGATCTTGCGACCCTAACGACCCTAACGAAAACCGTTGCGAATCCAGACCCTCTGCTAGCAGCATCAAGTGCGTTGCAAAGCGTTGAGATGCTGTCGACACCATTGACCAACACCTCATTGTCACTATCTCTGCCGGGAAAACAGGTTCTTCCCTCAGACCGAAGGAAAAGGCGTCGCAAGACAGAAGTTAAGAACCTGGACCTGGGGGAAGGTTGGGCGGCCAGTGTTACAGATAAGGGCCACCGGTCATGCGTGAAGCATCGGCGAGAAGATGAATTGGAGTAAGGAATCATAGTCAAAAGAAGCTAGTGGCTACTTTGCCCTATACTACAGCACGAGGAGGGGTCTGTGAGAGACAGTCACGGTGGCTATCACGAATTCAAGACCGTCATATATTTTAAAACTCATTTTTGGTTTCATGAGACATTCACAGTGCGCGTTGTTAGGATGATACTGTCCATTGTGTTAAAGATAATCCTGTACCTAGTAAAAACCGCTTCAACGTTGATTCTAAGACCATTTTCAAAATCCGACCGTCTCTGGTAATAATTGTTAGGTACCTAGTCTTAGTCTTCATAATAGAGCTGGACCACATACTTAAGTTGTCTAAGTAAGTTGCTCTTGAACGCTCGGCAAGGGCTTTACTCAACCTTGAAGGAGCTAAGAAGCTCAGATGTTGCCAGTCATTGAACCCTACGGCGAAAATCCACCGTGGCACTTGTGTTTGACTGTTTCTTCATGACATCTGGGACGTACGAAAGTACGAAGTGCCTACTAGACATATAGATACCTACATACCTAGGGAGGTTAGTGGGAAAATACCTATACTTCACCGCTGTACAGTATATGTACAGTACGTATGTATATGGTAGATGTACCTAGTAGGACTCCATATTTGTGTGACTACGGAAAATCCTTCTCACAGCCGAAAAGGCGTCGTGTACTTGGGTTACCTTAATTAGAAGACAAATGTTTAAAAAAGGCCGATTGACTTGGACGTCAGCTTAAATTTAACAGATGCTTGATGTGGTTTACGCTTTTGCTACACATTACGGATGATAATAGGCGCTCATACTAGAGCGACCGATTTTACAACAACTTCTCCCACCTACCTACCTACATGTATGTAGGTACCTGCCTGCTGTTTCTTCTCTACTGTACATTGCAACCGAAGCAGCCTACCGGGTAAGTACCTCTGTATGTACCGACGCCCCATGCATGCTAGTGATCATGCACACTTCTGGAGCCAGTCAATTTGAGCCATTCACGGCTGAGGGACGTCCCATCCCTGCAACCCGCGCTTGCTTGGCACGTTCTGTGTTAGGCGCTTCGAGACCGAATCGTGTTTTCAAATCTCAATCAGCCTCTCCTGCACATACTACACCCATTCATTCTAGGCCTCAACCTACATTTGACCTCATTTCCAGCCATCCGCGCATCCTCATGCGGGCAATTCTCTACGGCTCTTCTTTTGTTTTCTAGCATCTATTTCGAGAGCTTGACGATAAGCTTCTAGTTACATGCAAGCCAGCTTTTACACGTCCCTGATAGTTCAAACTCTGTTGGGGCTGCCATCGCACATGACGAACAAAACTTGTTAAGACTGTTATTCTCATTTCTCGGGCCGGTCTCGATGCAACCTGTATAACCCTAGCTGGAACTGTATTTGGGACTCCCTTGTTCAGTCTGGCCAACATGTGAGCCAGCCTTTTGCATAAATACCGGATATTTGGGGCGTAGAGACGCCATGGATTGCCACATCTCCCTTCCTTACATCCATCCACATTTGATGCGCATATTGCACTCATCCAGATCCGTCTATCAGGTGGGGTGGAAGGGAAAGGCATGATGAAGCGGCAGTCAACGAATACTCTAGAGAACTTGCCCCCGACTAACTGGCGCCCAGGGCATCCCGCTACACCGGGTCGCGATACGACGGCGACTCTCGTCGCTCTAGGTCGCGTGATCGCTCACCGGATAGGAGGTCGCTCTATAGTGATGGCGGCCCCCGACGCTCCTCGGCAGAATCGAGATCGAATGCTGCGGCTTTTCAAACGAACCGAGACTCTTTTCGCGACACGCTTCCCAGAGACACGCCACGCGGCCCCAAAGCTCTACTCGACCCCCCTAGCGGGCCCCGAGGCGGCGGCTACTCGGGCGATTTTCGGGGTAGAGGTCGTGGCAGGGGTAGAGGTTGGCGGGATGATAGTCGAGACCGAGGGAGAGATCGTGATATTGATTTCCGAGATCGAAGAGACGCTTCCTATAGGGATGAACGCAGTAGAGAGCGCGAGCGTCCCGACTGGCGCGACCGCGATAGGGATAGCTTTAGAGGGCGTCGGCCGTCCCCTCGTCCGCGCTCGCCACTTGGAAGGGATTTTCGAGACTCGAGAGACTCGCGCGATGGCCCTCTTGGTGTAGATGCGGATAGAGCTAGGCGTGGGTCACGAGATGGACCACTCTCGGCTGGCTCCTCTTCCTCCGATCCACCCTTCGCCCATTCATCATATCGTGGCGATTCATCATATCGTGGTGGGTATGGTCGTGGCCGTGGAAGAGGCCGAGGTGGAGACTGGGACCGTGGCCGTGGCCGTCCGTTTTACGATGACAGGGATAGATACGGAACTTCATTTCGATCCCGCTCTCAAGAGGGGCGATTCCGAGAGAGGGACGACCGTGAACGAGATAATAGATACCTCGACGCCGACTTGCGTCCGCGGGATCCTCGAGATGACCGGGATGCTCGGGACCGCGAGACACGACTGAAACCTGACAGAACATCCCACGAGCCCCCGACCGTCAACCAAGGATGTTTCGCCGCCGCCCGTAGCCCCCGCAGCGCCCTCCTTCGGCTCCGTACCTAATCGAACAGCGTTGGCGAGTGACCTGGGATCGGCTACTGGAAAGGCACCGCCCACAGGTCCAAGGGCTTTGAAGGAGGATCGCCCTGCCCCCGTCAATGCCAATCCCATCGTCGACACTAGAGCCCCACCTACCGGGCCTTCGAAGCCATCTTTCATGGAAAGAAGTCCACCAATACCTTCGGGGCCCCGTTCACAGCGCCCTGGTCCGTCAAGTAAGCAATGGATCAACCCTAACCTTAAGCATAGGGTATCGGAATCACCCAAACTCGGTAGGTCATCGAGCTTTGTTCAATCTCGACCAGGTGCACTCCGACAGGATGGCGCCCAAGCAGATCAGCCAGGAGACCCTAATCAACGGCCACGCAGTAGTGATGCAAAAGCGGACCCCCAAGTCGCTAGGGCAGACGGTCACCCTCGGGATCTGCATATGGTAGACCTGGGCGAAGTGTCAAGAAATGGATTGCGACCTCAATCCGCTGGCTCATCTACGGACCGTGATAAACACAAAGACGAATCCAGCTCTGTCAAGGTTGATAACGAACCCACCGAGGAGACTGGAGACGTTCTGCCTATTGAGAAAACTACTTCAGGGCCCACCGAGAAACAGGAACCGATGGCGAACCGGCGGTCGACCCTGAAAGTGCCTGTTATACGTGTCACCCTGCCTGAAAAGCAAAGTAGACAACCGATTTTGGATCAATCTTCAGAGTCTGACGAGGAAGAGTTTGGCGATGTAATTGAATCTGAAATGGCCGAGGTTGAGAAGGAGTTGAAGCAATTAGAAACAGTTGAGGATTCTGTATCCATGAATCCCATAGTGCGATATACCGTGATTTCGCTGGCGGCCGCCAACCGGGTTGCTACGGAACCTGAAGGTTTAGAAGATATGGCTGGTCCTATTCCGGAGGCACCCATGGTTCCAGAGGAAAAACCTACAGAGCCGGATCCGAAAGTCGAGGAGCAACCTGAAATCCACAACATGCCTTCCTATAACGAGACCGAGAACTCGCTAAAGGAAGATACCATCCCGCCCCCTGTTGTAAAGGACCTCGCCGAACCTTCCAATGACACACCGGAGCAACTTCGACCACCGATCGAGCAGGAAGCTAACATTCTAATGGCACAAACCCCTCCTGCAAGTGACCAAAACCCCAAAAATGAAGATGGAGACGTGACTATGGAAGATGCGGTAGCAGGAAATGATGATCCCGGAGTGCAACCATCACCGGCGTCAGCAGTTCCCGCTTTCCAAACAGAGCCCGTGCTCCCATTCTTCGAAGAAGCTCAGATTGGCTCTCGCAATGCAAGCAAACGAGAGTCCAGCACTCCGTCCCCGCCCGAGGACGAAGATGAAACAGACATCGAAGATATCGACCTTCATAGCATTGCTATTGTACGTGAGCATATGCAAACACCCCCCCTAGATAGCTTACCATTCCTTGATGAGAGACCTTGGGATAAGGATAAAGCGTTTCTGAAATCCTTGAACGCCCTACAACCGGGTCTTCACGCCTTTATTCTCCAGAGATTAGAACAGGAGGCTCGGAGTCAGCTTATAATCGAAACGCAGCTAAAAGGCGCGTATGACGGAAACTATGACAAGTATATCCGATTCACAATGTCAGATGATCCCGTGGCGGCGAAGAGTCGGGAGAAGTTCAGCTGTGTCCTGGGAACCAGCGATTCGTCGATTCAAAAACCCGGATTAAACGTGGAGCCAAAAACCGAGCATACTCGACGTAGTAGATACGCGTCTGAGCGCGACCTAGAAAGAGTTTTGGAAGAATCTAAAAAGATTGAAGACGAAAAACGCGAGCGACAGCTTCAGGCTGAGAGGGAAAAGTACAGGACTGAAAAGGAAGCTGTGATACCTCGTCAGTACCAAACGGACAAGGAAAGGCAGAACGAATTTTATAGCAGTAACACGGGCTTCGTCCAACCCGAAAAGATTGTGGCAACATGGGAGGTTTTACCCCCCGTTGATAACTTCGCAGAGGACGAATGTGGAATGTTTGAGAAAGCATACTTGGAGTTCCCAAAGCAATGGGGCCGGGTTTCCGAGCCCCTTCCCGAAAGAGATTTTGGCACGGCCATCCAGTTTTACTATCTTAAAAAGGAGAAGGAAGAGCTTAACCTCAAGGCGAAGCTTAAAAAGCAGCCTAAGAAGCGCAAAAGGGGTGGCCGTGGCAAAACCCGATCAAGTGCACTGGTGTCGGAGCTTGGGAACGGCGACAACGACAACGAAGAATCGCAGGAGACGGGGGAGAATGGTGAAAGACGGCGACCACGTAGGGCGGCCGCCCCTACATTCAACTCAGAAGCTACTCCTGCTACAGACGGTGAGAGCGGAACTCCGGCAGGTACTCCCGGACGGAGAGGCGCGGCCGCAACCAGAGCAGACGGAACTACAGAAAAGCCCAAGCGTGGTCGTCGAGCCAAAGACAAGGAACAGAAACAACCGAGAGTCGCTATTGCTCTGGCTGCGGCGCCTACTCCCGGGGCGACCTCTTCTACGGCCGCCAAGGGCAACCGTTCGCGTTCTGCATCTAGGGTCCAAAACTTAGACTGGGTTGGCCAACCGGGTCAGGACGAAATTCCTCGTCTCCCTTCTCAGTACGAGTTGGCTCCCAATCTTGGACAACCGGCTCCAGGTGTCCCTTTGCAGTCTTATCCACACACGCAGCCCCTCGTTAGTCCCGAAAGGGTGGCCCTCCCTCCTCCATTCCAGATGCAATGGCTCCTCCACCTTTGCGACCAGATCCACCGGTGCAGGCTGCGGTGAGTGTACTCGACATAGGCCAACCGACTCCCCCAGATCGCAAATCGGGCGGACAGCCTTCAAGCTATTGGAGCGTGCCTGAAGCTGCCGATTTTCCATCATTGCTTAAGTCCTTCGGAAGTGATTGGGCGGCTATTGCTGCTCACATGCGGACAAAAACTGCGGTCATGGTATGTGTTCTCTATTTATATAACTTAGCCATGAGACCTTATTAACTTGGATAGGTCAAAAATTACTATACTCGCCGCAAAGATAGTACCGATTGGGAGGAAATAGTGAAGGAGGCAGACGATAGGAAACATCGTGGAGAGAAGCGGCCACCTCCCCCAGTGTTGACCGCCAACGTGAAGAAGCGCTATGAAACTTCAAGCAACCGACCACTTGCAGTAGCAGATCCTATCGTGGAAGATGCGCCTGCCACGAAAATAGAACATACACCTAGCAGTCAGTCTCTGGGCGGCCGTTTTAATGTTCCTATTGCTGCTCAACCTCAGCCACCAGTTGCCCAACCCACATTCGTTCAGACGTCTCAACCGCCTTCCTTGGTGCCGGGCCACCTCATTCCTCATGTAGGACCTCAACCACTTTCCCAGCCAACTTCACAAACAATGTCTCCAGGTACTCGGCCCTTGAGAGCGCCTCTCCCATTTCCTGAGCGTGAACGTGAAACATTTCCACAGCAACCCACTCGCACTCCCTTGGTGTCGAAACCTTCGCACACCCCTTCATCGTCCCTGTCGGAGTCACCCGCAAGACATCCATTACCTGGTTCATTGCTAGATTCTCAAGCCGAACGGCAGAAGCCGGAACCAAAGCCTGCCAAGGAACCACCTCGCCAACAAGAGCGACAGCCGTTGCGGGTCAAGCAAGAACCGGATCTTGTCTCTCAACACGAGTTTTACACTGGACCGCCTGCGGCCATTCGCGTTCCATCACGCGTAGAGAACATACCAATATCGTCGCGGCCAGTAGAGCCTTCTCGTGGTCCAGCTCAAGTGCCTCAGGCGCCGTACGCAGTTCTTCAACATCAGCCTAGCCGCGCGTTCATGAGCGAACCAACCCCATCATCTCCTATACCTCCACGGTCTATGCTGACGCTCTCTCGGCCGTTGTCTGGTACGGGCGGAACAGAGCCATATAACGCCCCGCCAGCTCAGCGCACTCCACCTTCAGTTGCTCCTGCACCGCCTCGAGCTCCTAAAACTTCTAACTTGATGGCTCTGCTGAATGATGAGCCACCAGCGCCTCCTAAGAGAGTAGTCGAAGTGCCCGCGGCTCCTAAGGCGTCGTCTACACCTCCACCCCATGCTAATCTCTCTCGACCTCCGCCGCCACCGCCGCCACCACCACCATCTCATGTTCGTCGTGAAGCTTCCATTCCAGAGGCCCAACCTTACGCTTATGCACGGAACCCGCCACCGCCGCCGCCTTCTTCAATGCCATCGCTAAAACCATATACTGCATCTCCGCAGGCTCAGCCTTTGAGCGCCCCAAGACATATGCCTCTAGAGGGACCCGCCGAACGAGACTATTATGGAGGACGCCCACGTACTTTCCCACCTGTCGCCGCCAGTTCTCCGCAGAACACGCCTCATTACCAGCCTCCCACTCAACCTCCACAAGTCCAGTATCAGTCTCAGTCTTCATATCCTTATGGTGCACCAATTCAACCACAGCCGCCTAATGCCTCGTCTCCTCCACCCCAGTACTCGCCTCATCAGCAAATTCCTAGAGGTCATGAGCCCCCCCCCGGGAAGCAGGGAGACTGGATGGCCTACTCAAAGCCCCGGCCATCCGCTCCAACAACAGCAACATCAACTCCAACAGCATCAGCAGCATCAACAGCATCAACAGCACCAACAGCAACAACAGCCACAGCAACCACCAGCATGGTCTTCACATCCACCACAACCCCCCCAAGTCGACACAACCTCAACCAACACAGTCAGCCTGGGCTGCACAGCATGCGTCTGCACCGAAACCCCCTGCCCCGAACAGTTCTGTACCGCCGCAGTCTTCGTGGCAAAACGCTCCTCCCCCTCGTGGGCATGATCCGATGGCACTGCGTGATATTTATCAACCACGTATGCAACCGCCTTTACAGGGTTCCTATCCCTCTTCGTCTCGTGCCCCTGAACCACCTCCCCCACAAGGCCCTGCGGGCTATGCTCGGTATCCCAATACACCTCTCCCAGGGCGGGATCCTCGTGACCCAGGCCCACCAAGGAGTTATACGCCTGTCAGCTACGATAACAGAGTGTATCCCCCTCCAGGACAAGATTTACGGGATGCACATCTTCGTGAACCACCACCACAACAACCCTCTGTCCTGCAACAGCAACTAAGACCACAAGACAGACACCCCTACGATCGTGCACCACCTGATAGATATGGGAGATAGTCGGTCCTGTGCAGCTCGTTCTTAGTAACTTATACCGTGATGAGTCTAATCCAGTCATGGACAGCTCACAACGCTTACCAAATTTCACATCAGAACCTCCGCAAGGTCTGTAAGCTCCATCAGCGTTAGTAAATGTACTAGCTCATACTACTAAGCTCATTTTACAACGATATAATCTACTTAAGTAGCTAGCAGAGACAAGTCCAGCGACGGTTGCATCCATTGCCGTGGAGAAAATGCCATGCTGCCGCCTGAGCTGGAGCAATATGGAGATGACTCGACGGGATACAGGATGGACTACATGAAGAGATGAGGAAAATCGATGTCGACCTGCAGAATTTTTTTTTTCGCAAGCTGTCAAAGACCAAATGACGGTGTTGTGTATATGAGAGATCATTATATGTTAGTACATACACTGGTAAAAAGTACATACATGAATACCTACATAGAGATACTCAAGCCGATAATTCACTCCCAACGGACCGAAATTTGCTGTAGTCTGGAAATCCGGTGTCTTGATATCGACTCCCGGACCGTTTAGGTACGGTGCCATTCAAGCAAGTATCATCACCATTCGTTTATCTGCTCAGTACCTAGGTAATACTCCGCCTCATGCAGTGTTACCGATCTGCATATGCATGTATCCTCTCCTTCCCCCCCCCTCTCCTAAGCCCCAATGCGACGTCCCTTTCATTGGCTTTCTCATCTTCGCAGTCTCGCAACCGAATAGCAATGTGGTCCCTGAGCCGGACACTGCCAGCTGTGTTTGAGGCTGAGCTAGGGGAGCTCGCTGACCCCCCTGTCTCCACTTCTAAACCCCCACCCCCAAAAATACCCAAAAGTCTTAGAGGAGCAGATGGGAGATGTTTTCCCACTGTCCCATTGAACAAATCCCGCTTCTCAATCACTCTGCCGCGAGAAATAGATGGGATAGGCATTGACGAGATCGGCTGTTAGCTAGGTCTATCCAGGCTAACAATGTCGCCGAAGACCAACAGCGAAACAAACGTGCTCACCCGGTCGGTATGGTCCCGCGACATCCGACCGAATGCGTCCGGCGTGACGTATAGCAGACGCTCTTATTACTACGATCGTGAGTTCTCGGATAGTATCGTTCGTCCAACAGATAGTTTCGAGAGCTCCCTGTCCAGGTCTTCCACTGCTACGGCGCAAAGCAAGTTTTTCCAGACAGCGGGCAGACATTCTAAGCGGCAACACGAAGATATTCCCACCCGCCCTTGTGCGTCATCTGATTGGCGATCTGAAGACCCTTTCCAAAGAGGCCGTGTCTTGCAGTGTGCTAGCGCCGGCAACCATGACGATGATGGAGTGCACGAGCTACAAAACTGCATCCCTCCCATGCCGGCGCAAGCGCTTTCTGGGGTGCAATCGCAGGCGCCCATCGCTGCTGTCCCGACGGAGCCGGAGCCCAGATGGACTATCTTCGGCCTCGACAAGCGGACTCTCGCGCAGGGGTTCGTCGTGGGGATGGACATTGCCATATACATCAACGACATATTTCGCGACAGCGACGGACATGAAGGAAGCAGCGAGGATGACGGTGCGGACGAATTCTTCGGCCTGAACTTAGATCCGTACCACCTCGAAGCCGGACCCCCGCGCCGATTACGCCCGCTGTCAAAGGTGCCTCCTCGGCGAACCTTAGCTGCTCGAAAAACGACTACTCAATCTGGTTTGGTTGCTTCGAGGGTGATGGATGGGGCCCAGGGGAACTCCGGCGGCCAAAGTCGCAACACAACTGCGACGAGGTCATTATTACCGCCGTTGCCAGCCAGCAAGAGGGTCTGCTACTACCTGATCGCGACGGTGGTTTTCGGTGTCTTGGCGAGTTTCGGGCTCGCGCTGTGGTGGGCGCAGAGCCAGGGGGACGTCTCCGCTGGGTTCACAATCGGCGGCTACGTCATTGCGGTAGACGCGCTAGTCGTAGCTGTTGTAAGTGTGGTTCATAAACAAGGGTGTCGATGCTGGAAAGCATGAATAGAGGTGTGAGGAAGAGGTCTGTACGGGGAAGTCTGGTATGGAATTGGATTGAAGCAAAAGATGATAACCACCTCGTCATGGGTTGATTCGAGATAGGCGAGGCTGATTGCTTTCTTCGTTTGCCCTGGGCGTTCGTTTGTTTTAAACTATAGAAAACGAGATGTAGATGACACTGGTTCTTGGTGAAAGAAATTGGCAATGTAGAGCTTGACATTGCTATTCTTGTTGTTTCTCGCAAATAAAACATAGGGATAGCTAACCAGCTTTGACGGGAACAAATTGATTATACCAGGAACTCTTGAGTCTTGACTCTTCCCCCAGAACAATATCACACACCATGCCTAATAATATCCAACCAAGCGACTAGACGCATAGTGAACATTCACGAGCTAAAATTCGCATCTCAGTGCTAAATTAACCCCATGTTGAATGTATATGTTACATGTTCAATATAGCAATGTATCTAACGAGTACTGCCACTGCACCCGGTATCGACCAAGTGGTCTTTGTTCGGGCGAACGTGATATAAACGAACCGCGCTCATTAGTGCACATCTATAAATGTGTGTATGATTAAAGCCGTAACTAGTGAATTACTTAGTAGTATCAATCCCGTTGCTGTCTGACATTATACATATCTGGCTCTAATTATAACCAGCACAAACTCCTCTAATGCCAATTCCGTCCTTCTTGTGGCTAACAACAGGGTCTTTCGTACATTTAATCACCTGGGCCTTCACATCATAACAGCCGGCTTTTCGGCATCGTAATTTCATAGGTATTATATAGTCGTTAGAACACGCCGAATATCGATAGACCACCTGGGTAGACATCTCTTAGGACGTGGCAAGCGCAACTCGTGGCCCTCGAGGCTTCTCTACCTAATAGTAGAGCATATAGATTAAGTATGTTGTTGCTTTGCAATGATAGATGATTGTCAATCCTGCGACTCCGAATGTAATCCGTCATCGTCTCGAAATTCGTAGTTCCCTACGCACAAGGAACCGGCTTGTGACAATTCAAGACGGTAATTCGTGGCGGATGTGTGTTTGTTCATGGACTTCTGCGATGTACTGTGGTGACAACTCGTATACCTCCTCAGGCCCAGTAGAAAGACTCGTATACGGATTAGTTTTCGCGTACGGATCGTTTTTGAAGTATGTGTCGGGTTTCGCGTACGCATCATTCCCTGCGTACGAATTGTTGATTCTGGTAGCAGACGTGTCTGATCTCGTCGACAGTTCTGCCAGTTTTCTTTGCTGTTTGGGTCGAAACCAAAAGAAATAAAATGCTCCTCCCCCGAGAATAGCAACGACGAAGACACCCGATATTGTACCGCCTACGACGGCGCCAATGTTAACCCCATTAGAAGCAGTGTTGGGTGTTGGCGTTGTGGTGGTCGTCGATGTAGTGGATGCTGTTGATGTCGATGCGGATTCTGAACTGGTTGTCTCGAGGGGTGTGCAATTATCCACGCTGAAGTAAGTCCACGAGCTATTATAGCAGACTGTCGTTTCGGCCAGCGTCAGATTTGTAGCCGAGCAGATCGGGTCCTTCGGGTCATTGCCGTAGATGGTGACTAAGCTCACATTGTTTTGTTAACTACCTCTTACCTGATGCTTGGGCTTGAGAATTACGACAGCGAACAGTCGCCAACACGACATACCTGCACAACCATCACCCAGTTCCCCAATCATGAAGCTAGTATAGCCCGAGGTGAGCTTTGTGCATTCGCCTGAACCGGGGCTATCTTTGGCGCTAATTGATCCAGAACTCGTGCGGCAGCTTTGATCACTAAACGTCAAAATACGTGTGGCCTCAACAAGCGGTAGAATTCCGAGAGCGTAAAGCGCCGCCAGTGCCAGCGCCAGCGGCGGCGCGACTAGGGCGAGGGATCGCATTCCCTTCCGCTTCGGTAGGGCCAATGAAGCTTGCTTGGTTGGATATTAGGGAACAGGATCAAGACCAGAAGCGCGCAAAGATACGCTTCAGCTTGAGATGATGCGGGGGCAAATATCGTTCATAACGGCTGTATAGTACGTAGTGCAAAGTAGAGAAATCCACGAAACACGAAAATGGATGATGCAGAGGGCACAATAGAAAACTTACATGTAAAGTCCTAGCTAGTTACCTAACTTACACACTTACGCATAGATGGTAACCACCCGCGACCGTAATGCACTACTGTAGAGCAGCGAGCCGAAACCCCTTCGTGACAAGGTACAGTACAGTAGCTGATCGGCGACCCCCTCCACATAGTTTAATGACCGATCCATACAGTACTAGTATATACCCCGGGCATACCGTAGGTATAACTTAGGTATCTAGCCAGGCTAGTTTGCATCTCTACACTAACTCCAGATTCCTCTAAATGGCTACCATAAGAGTTTGAGGTGGATATAGACCAGATCAAACCAGATCAATACTGGCTCGTTCAGATTCTCGCAATTGGTGCTGAAAAGTTAAATAGATACTATACCAGATAAATAAATAAGTGTTGCGTACAGACAGTATTCCTATGCGTAGGACAGGGTAGGACTTTTTGTTACCCCTGTGTGGGAATAAGAAGGGCCAGCGGGTTTACCGGTGGGCAAGCTATTTTTGAACAGACGATCCAGTATCTCACAACAATTGGTTGGGTAGCGAATGAGGTTCTGTCAGCAGGTCTGCTTACACGAATGCCACGTTGGAAAGTTGTGTGAATCAATTGAGCCCGCGTCTATGGAACCAAGCAGCGCGTAGGGTCTTAGACCCCGACGAGCTGAGGCCAAGATGCACCAAGCGCCTTGTAAGGCGCAGATCTCGATAGGCGATAGGTTAGGGAAATGTGCTATAATCCGGTATCATGGTTGCGAAGGATTTACAGTACAGAAACGCCGACACGCGCATTGCCAACCGTGAACCAATTCCCTCTACGCTTCATCCCATCTATTCTCTTTTGCCGAAGACGACCGTCGCGAGAAATACTGTATACAATTCGCTATCTTGTTCTGGGCGGTCTTCATGACCGAGGTTCACCTTGCCGAGGAAGATCAGGGCTGCGCTAGGTGGGAGAGAATGTGAAAATTCGAGATGAAGGACAACTTCCTATAATAACAATGCTGCTCTACTGCTTACATAGTTTGTGCCCAGTAAAAGGGACCTAACCTTAGTCAAGTACTTTTGGCTAGTGATTTGGTGGTATCTCGTCTCGCGGTACTTAGTGTACACCAAAACTTGGCGCAGAGCTGTTGCCTTGCTCAGGCTTTACCCTGCCACGGCTCTTGTCCGCAACCCCCGTCCGAAGCCTTGCAAGCCTACATATACAATACTCTGCTAGGGGACCTTTAACAGGAGGGTATATCTGTACAGACCTCCCAACAGCTATGTAAATCATCTGTAGAAGGACATCCCGACTAACAAATAACTGCGCTTGGCGGTTCTGTTCCGCATTCGGGACTAGTTTAGGCTTCGGCACTACCTCATCTCCAACACAACCCTTTTTCTACAATAGGAACAGGGCAGGCCAGGCCAGGCCTCAAATCGCCGTGATAAACGCAATTAACGCGACTAGTGGCATTACTGCAGCAAGTGATGCGTTCTTTGCGCGGCACAACATCATGAGCTACGAAGCAGCCGAGTATCAGGCACGCTGCTCGGGATCCTACAACTGGAAAGTTCTATAAGATTACTTCGGCTCTATTTCAGTACTTGTTTCTGAGCTACCTGAGTGTGCCTATACTATGTCTACCTAGTTAGGTAGGCATCTTGCATGCTCTTAGCCTTGAGAGAGCCCGCACCTTCGTCGCCGCTAAACCGGGCCTAACGTGGACTTTAGCCATGCAAACACCGGAATGTACTGTACATCTTGAGCCTCCTCTCACGGACGTTGGTAACGTCGTAGTTGTCTCCACTTTGATCCGCAGCGGTCTAGTATGCTCCGCTTTGGTCGTTCCGTCAGGTATCGTCAACTGTTGTGGCTATAGAGACATTGGCAAGCTGACTTGGAAATTATATCGACGAGATACTTGAAAAGGGGAGGCAGCCCCTCTATTTCTTGCTTATCTCCAGGCAACGTACACGGACCAGCCAACAACAGTTTAAGCTACGCGGATATCAAAACCTTCTCCTATATACTCGAAACTAGAAAAGACACAACCACCGACTACAATACCGGGCACAGTGAGCTTCTTGAAACAGTCCTTCCCAGGGAAATCAACGTTACGGAGGAGCATATGCCAGAATTGACAAGCAAAGTAAGTAACAATAGGTTATGATACTTTATCCCAAGCTTTCGGATTTCCTTTATTTTTGAAGTTAGAACATATCCCTCGTCCGAGAAACAATAGGGGCGATACAGTTACTTCGTTGGGCGCGCTCATCACCTGTGTCCTACGAAAGACGCTCCTTCACCGACCTAAGATGAGCACCTACACTATGCTGTTCGCCAGCCTCTCTGCCGAGGTCACCATAGACAAGTCCGCCAAATTAGTGGGTGCCAGGACCATTCTATTCTCCGTTGACATATGCATGGCGTCGGGCGCATTCTTTCGCGTTTTAATGATTACGGGAGTTCCAGGATTCTACAGGCTAATATTTCTTACCTCGAGCTTGTATTTAATAGTACAGACATAGACATATTTCGCGTTTTACTTATCCTTACATACGTGGTGTCATGGGGATCCGAGACATTCGACAAGTCATTCCTACTGGTGTCCCGGCAGGGGTAAATTAGTTATAATGGAAGTGTCCCTGTGCGTTCATATTTTAGGCTCTCTCTCTGAGGGGGGGCCTTTCATGAAACAAAGAGACTGTGAGCATTTTGTAGAGAACAGATGAAAGGATGTTCGGGGTCCGATATATCCAAGCTCCCTAGCACCTCACCCTCCTTCGTAGTTGGCATTGTTTTGGTACAGTTGGCCCATGTACCCCTCCCTAGGGCTTCGTATGCCGATCGTTGTAGCTGTAGGGTGGAGTTTGTTGACCATTCGAGGTGCTCGTACTGATAGTATCCTTTTCTATGAAGAATGCCGGATAGTGGTTCAAGAATGTAACTTGCTAGACTCAACAGTGTGCCAACCAGGAAAATGAAGACAAGACCAAGTAGGCTAAAGGATGCGTATAAAGTACTTCGCATTTTCTACCACAAGTCATTAGATCCTCTTTCTGTTTCATCACACTAGAGGCCAAGAGATTGGATGACAATGCACATACCTGGTTGTGACAGAGCTTCCGTAAACCTGGTGCGGTGTAGTGTGTCCAGTCCAGAAGAACGCTCGGGTCAGTTGGACCGTACGCTGCATCCAAAAGCGCTGACTGATGGCCGGCCATCATTATATCCCACAAATGAGACATGTCTTGCTGCCACTGGTTTGATTCCAGGTTATATTGCCAACCGTTTACTAGATTCCTCTGTGAGAGCAAAGCCTGTGACCCCAAGTGACCAAGCATTTCCTGAATGTACGGTGCATTAGGCATGACTGCCGATTTGACGAAGTAAATAAATCGAGCCGCTCTCTCTGTCTTAGCATTGTCAGCGTTGAAATCTGCGTAGGTTGTATCAAAATAAGGGGCCGCGCCAGCAATAGCGTCCAATTGACTAGCCAGTGGTCCGCATTCGCCACTGTCAGCATTACAGAACTGATATTGAGCCGTGTACAGCCTAGAGGCGATGCTGGTTCGAGAGGAAGATATAACTGAGCAGTCGATTCATAATTTGCGCCGTAAGCTATGAATTTAGTGCTGGTAGGTGCTACACGGTACCATTGATCGCCTGAGGGTTGTGAGAAGAGGACTCCGTTTCCCGAGAGAAATAAAATGAGCGTATCCGCATCATGTCGAGCAATCTGCTCTATCGGGGCGAAACTGTAGGGAGAAGAAGTCCCATTTTCAATGATGACTGGGTTCACTCTGCAATAGAGAGTTAGCAACTATAACTCGGCCTACGTAGTTACCCAGATCCCAATGTTACACATTCAAACAAAGAGAATCCATCCGACTTACTGCAAGTCAAAGTTTGAATACGACACTAGAGAACTCAGAGTTAGTTATTGCTGTTTCAAGCGCGCTTTGTGAGGGTTTCAGGAGCTTGTAGACATTATCTTGGCCCAGAAAGGAGATCTTGTGCTCCGGAAGCTTCCCAAACAAGAAGAAGAAAATGACTCCAAGAATTGCTCACCGACGGAGTCATTGGATAACATGAGACTGTACTGAGACTGGATAGTCTTGGCTAAAAAGATGTAATCCTTCCGTTCGGCAAAGGAGAATCCGCCATAGTGGTATAGAGTTGAACCATCAAGGGATTTGTCAGGATGCTGGTTGAAATAGAGGCTTGTATAACCCTCCGTAACCATGGGGGCACAGTGAAAGACGTTTCTCAATGCAATTCTCTGGTCGGGAGGAGCATTGACGCCAAAGTGAATATGACTATTGAGAAAACCGGAATCAATGCGCAGATTTGTTGATTTTTCTCGGCATATTGTGTTGTTGGAGGCAAGCTGCTCGAGTATCTATTCTCCCTACAATGCGACTCGTAGTTAACTGATTGCATTCGCTTATTACAGTATTGGTGTCATTCAAATAACATTGTGTAGCATAGCTAGCTGCGTTCGTGATTCTGTTTCTGTAATAAACATTTGCGGCAGGTGTTTGCAGGGGGGACAAAGTACGATTTCTGTATCCGCAGTTGGCACTTTTAATAACCACTTCGTCGCCAATTGCCGTGGAGACGCGGGAAGAGTAGCCGCCGGCAATAGTGAACGAAACTATGCAGAGAAGAGCTACTGTCGCCGTTGAAATTGGGCGAAAATGGAACTTCGAGCGTGGATTTGGCCATGTCAACGGTAAAAGGAGCCGCAGGCCATCATCTGCACTGGACGTATTGCGTAAGATCGCCTATCATGCAATAACAGCTTAGCGAATTGGTTCTCCGGTGTTTAACCAAAGGGCATGAGAAGAAGAACATTGATACACGCGAAGAGAGATTCTGGGGCGAGAGCTAGGTGTGAAGAAACATATTAAGAGCTATGATAATAATCACTCACTTGATGTTGATAGTGGATCGCCCTTTGCGGTTCAACAGTAGAATAGATTCGATGAAAGCCAAAGCAGAGTATTCTCCAGAATCTTGTTGCGACGAACGAGATGAAAAAGGCTACGAATGCAATGAGAAGATCGGCATCTTGTCTCTTCAATGTGAGAGTGGCCCCTTAGAATCTGCCCGCGAGACCAATTTATCCAGACACCGACATAGACGGGATAGTGAGTGGATGAGTCTGGCGCAGTAGCCATGTTTATAACAGTGGCAGTTGATACAGTGATCGAGATAATGGAACACTCGTCCGTCTTATGAACAGCCTACCGCAGCAACACGTTGCGTTACAAAAGTCTGAGGATGTTGCTTGATTTTTATCGAGCACTTTCGACTGCAAACACGGTTACAGTTTCGATTATGTGGCGTAATCCTACATACTGCTCACCAACAGGACTATTCCCTCCACGGTGCTTATACAAGCCCAGAGCCAGTGTAGGCTGGTTATGTAGCTGATGAAACTTATGTAGGAGCAGTGATGCCTGATCTGAGCTAATAGAATGATAGAAACTGATTAAACAGACAGCCTAATTATAACGTTGGATGTACAGTGTAAAATTAGCAAGTTATGTCTGCCAATCAGCATGCCCTTTGTTGTTTCTTTTAGCCCCCATTCAACCTACCACAACATATAACCCCCCGGGATGCCTATTATGATTCGCCCGCTTTAAATAGAAAATTGCTATAGGATCATATCACTGCATCATTATTCGCATCAGCTTATTTGGTTTAGCAAGCATCAGAATTATTTGTTGCTCAAGCCGCCCTCATGGGGTGTAGGGCCATTACTTTTGACAAATTCGCTTTCAAAACTCTTGATAAAATTGGCTGTATAACTTATAAGACAATCATTCAAATAAAAGTAGTATCTAACTAATACCAGAGGTTAGAAACTATATTGCTAACTTTGAAGATAAAAACACACCGTAATGCCTCCTAAACCATTCTCAAGTAGCGAGTCCTTTAGGAACTGGGTGTTTCTCTTACCCTATCATTATGGATGAATTTGAATACAAGTGCTAGCTAGCTGGCATATCTTACACCTGAGTTCCGCAAGGAGCATACAGCTCTAATCTAGTGTAGCCGCTAATATGATACCAGGGATGAGTAAAGCTACTCCATGATCCCTCTAACATTATATTATGCCCGCCCGCCCCTACTGAACATCTTAATTTATTATGATGCGATTTGTTTCGCATCTGACACTTTCCTTCACAACAGTACCCCTTTGCCTCCAGATATTGACAATGAGTAGATATGACAGATTGCCATTCGTATTCTCGATTCTATTGAAAATGATTAAGATTGGAAGTATACCATCCAATCCATACTATGCGAATTCAATTGAGCAGTATATAAAAGCACAATTTAGGGCGTACGCGTGTCAGCTTGTCTCAGTATCAAACACCATGCTCACACACGTAGACTCATCGTGGCCCCTTTAAACAAAGTAAACAACAGCCCCTGAGCGGTGCACACGTTGGCATGGCTGCCGCATAACGGAATGAAGATTCTTTGTACATCACCCAATGCATATCAAACTGCTTGAAAGTAAGACATACGACCATGTGTTGAATAGGTATATTCGCCATCTTTACGATAATCCGAAGTAAGTATATAACCAGAGATCGCTCCTCGTCATTCAGTCAGACAGCACAACCCATCACCATCAGCCTACTGTTCTCCAATCCTTATTATTATACAACACCTTCAGGACAGCAGTCAAACAGTACAACCTCAGCCGCAATGCCGCCAGAGAACCGCCAAAATACCCCTGGGTCAACAACATTCCATGACACTTTGACCGAACTATTAGCCAGGCTAGCCATCTTGAGTATCAATGATTCTCAACAGGAACCTCCGTCAGGCAGTATACATGAGACGTCCGTCATCAAGCAATTTGAACCTTCCTCTCGATTAATTTCTGATTTCGCTGAAGAATTCGGTATCCCTTTACCGGATGTCCTCTGGGCGTTCTCATTGATTTTTTCGCCTTCCAGAGCCGGGAATTGTGTTGTTGCAAGCGTTCTTCGGCAGCAACCACAAGATCAGGACTCTAAAAAGTCGCTCTTCACGTTGTATTTAACTATCAATAAAGGGATTTGGTCCCATCATGACAAAGAGTACAGCAGGAAGTGGCAGAATGGAATAAACCTTGTTATGAATGGGACTATGCCTGACTCCTCTGACTTACTGAGGTCAGTCACTCAGCATTGTAAGAAACGTATGCAAGGCTACGCAGAATCGGTTGAGAGAACGGTGTTGGGGATTATAAAAAACCCTAAAAAGCCAAACCCTTTACTGAAAAAGAGTTGTGAGGAAACCAGTGCTGATATTGCCGCGTGGGCGAAGTCGAACAAGCCCACTGACTTTCACGTTGACCTAAACAATTTATTGGAAAAGATAGGAAAAGATTGGAGCAGTATGAATGCTTTGACCTCACTCGCCGAGGATTGCTGGAAATTTCTGAACAATCACGGTGATGAATTCAAGAAATTATTTGCCAAATTACCAAAAAGCTCAGATGTGTCTATTCATAACGATTCCCTAGGATTAAAACACCCTGAGCGAGCAAGATTGTTTCTTAAGACCATCGAGAACTTCGCCAAACTTCCAAGAGCGTTCAGCATTTGCCTCAAATTTCGAAATGTTCTTGTATCTAAGAAAGCACGGTTCAAGATACAATTACTTGACTATTCCTCAATAACCCAAGTGAATAGACGTCGCATGCCTTCCATCACAGAGGTCAAGTCAAAGGTCCCTGATTTCACAGTAACGAAAGTTGAAGAAGTGGAACATGCTGTAATGGAGAAGGAAAACCAGAATCCACATTGTGAGATTCAATTGCTCCAGTACTTCTACGGTAAGGATATCTCAGGTGTTTGGAATGTGATCGGATGCAGCAAGCGCCAGTGCCTTGCTTGTTCCGCATTGCTTCGCGCCTCGGATTTCTTATTCGAGGAAAGCCATGGCAAAGCCTACTTTCAACAGCTTCTATCGATTGAGGAATGGCTAGAAAATAACGAGGATACGAAATCGGGTATAACAAATTTGAATCAGAAGCTTGTCAAAAGTAAAGGATACGACGTAACCAAGTGGACTACGCATGCTGAACCGGATTCACCAATTGGCCAAGACTGGAGTCCAAGCACTCTTAATAATCTTTATATTTCTGGAAAGCGTTCCTTGTTTCATTCCGAAAATACCCACGCTCGAACACTACCACCGGAACCTTCTCAGCTCGATGTGCCAATATGTCCTTCCCAAAGGGGACATCAGAGCGGAAAAAAAAAGAAGAAAAAAAAGGAGACTACACGTGGTAAATAAAGCGAAGCCGTACTACGGTGAGGCATGATATCTAGCTTTATAAGATGGGGAGCCTGAAAGCCCAGCAGGTGCATCGACCAAGTCTGTCTGTATTCAATTCCGCGACTCGAAAGCTAGGCCAGACAACAGCCAGGTTCTCGGATGACTACTACATTACCACCGATCGTAACAAGCACTGGTGATCAAGGGCCTTGAAGGATATTTGTATTGTATAATGATCTATGTAGCTAGGGCAGCTATAGAGATCTCTAGCCCCCCCTCAACTTAGCCTGTCGCTTTTATGTCTAGACGATCTCGCATTTCCTGTCTCAGAGATCAGGATCAACAGCTTGCCGCTCATGTGATTAGATACATGATAACGGGTGGGATCTTGTCCCCCGGTACTTGTGCGTGTAACACCCATACCTGCGCGACCATATTATTGTATCAGCTACATCAAAGGGGATTGTCACAGAGTGAAGAATTGGGCGATTTATGATCAGATAGGTGGTGTAGGTAAGAGGCTAATAATTAGAGTAGTCAATTGATTCCCGAACCTCCCTAAGATTAAGGGGGGGGTCCAAAGTGAGCTTAAGACAGTTTCCGGCTATAATTATAAAAGCGAAGCTCCTCCGAGTTATGACTTGCTATCTTGCTCAACAGTACTTCCTCGCTTGCATCAGTAGTTCCGAACACCTTACACTACAATGCGATTCTCGTTTCTTTCTGTAGCTAGTCTGCTGGCTGGGGCAGGCCTACAGTACAAGCGAAGCAAACGCAAAAATTGTTTCATTCGTTGACGTTTATCACGAGTCATCCGCGCTCCGACTAGGCGCAGCTGGGAGCCAAGAAGGACGTTGTGCCCGGACGTGCAGCCCAAGCAACGTTCGAGTGAGAAAGTCTTGGTACGAGCCGCTATCATACATCGAGTGTGTGTATTGACAGCTTTACACAGGTATGCTCTGAGCTTGCAGGAGCGGAAGGAGTACATTGATGCAGTGAAATGCATCCGCGGGAAGCCTGCACAAACTTCGCTGTCATTTGCGCCGGGAGTTAGAAACCGTGTAGATGACTTCGCCGCGTCCCACGTCAACCAGACACTTTTCATTCACTTCTCGGTAAGTGATAAATTGAACAGAGGATGGGTTGATGGAAATCTACTAAGTTTCGGGTAATTAGGGATGGTTGCTGCCCTGGCACAGATAGATACATGGTCTGGCAGTATGAAACTGAGCTCCGTGATGAACTTCCGTTATAAGGGCGCTCAACCGTACTGGGACTGGACGGTGCACAGCGAC
>NQIM01000470.1:0-32697 GCA_003426235.1 Xylaria polymorpha | reverse complement strand
CTGGGCGAACGTTAACTTTCTAGGAAGATACCATTCTTTCACTCTCTCTTGAGTAATCGTTTAATAATATTGAGCACTTGCAGTTATCGAAGTCTTCTCTGACATACGGCCAAGTGTTTAGAGATGATCTAAGCAGCGCCGTTATGACCCGAGATACATACTCGAATAGCGAGTGGGCAATGTTGGGTTTGACTTGACATCAGTAGGACAATTACTGCGCCTAGATTGCGAGAACCGCGTGAGATCTACCACGGCGCACCAAATAAAGCTTAACCCAATCACTGGCCTCCTTGCAGATCCTACCGTTGTAAGCTACAGATCAGTAAATCCTACTCGGACATGTAAGTAAGCCTCTCTGGCATACAATCATGCCATCAGCACCGTCATTTACTTCTTCTTCTCCTGTACCGTCTTTTTAACCCCCTCAACAAAAGCCTCGACAGCATCTCCACCGCCCAGGGGCATCTGACTCCCTCTCATGTAACCACCATTCGCAACCTTGATGGAAAGCGCATCAGCCACCGTAGGTAGCCCACCGTCTCGAAGAGCCATCGTAAGACTAGTCAGACTTTGATGGAATTGCGGGCTTCGTAACACTTTCTCAATCAGAGCCTTCTTCTGGCCGAGACTCATGGCGGCTTTGGCGGCTTCTACTGCATCAGCAGTTGGTTCGGCCGTGCTGTCTCCATGGTCACTTTGTTGTGAGAGCACCACGACGGCGGGTGGAAGGAAGCCCAAGAGATTATCTATCTGCTCTTCTGATGCGGTCCGCGCCCACGGTACGGTCGTGGGTGTTGTGAGGAGATCCGACAGGAGCGGATAGAGCTTGCCCTCCCCCCGATTCGGCACTGCGTGACCGCCTCCCTTCAGGGAGTCAAGAAAGTTTCTCACTGCTGTAGCAGCATCGGGAACCCCAGAAGCGGCACTAACATCATGTTAGCGCCGTGGTTTTAGTAGGCATATGGGTGAGAACAAAGACGCGAGAAATAGTTGCGGTTCTCATTGAGAATCTATAGTCGTACACGGTAGTTCGGAGGCAAATAAAGACATGCTCTCCTCTCGATTCTCTTTCAGTAAACAAACTGCTATGCAGTCTTGCGCGCCTTGCCCCCCTTTCCGATATGCCATGGAGTTGTTAATAGATGATCACCTACGCTCTAGCTCCATCTGCTCCGCCTTCCCGAGCATCTTCGCCTTCCTCCCGTATATCACCACCCGTAGCATCAGCACCGGCGCCGCCACTGCCGCCGTGAGGCTCGTTTGAGTCTCGGTGGCCTTGGGCATCTTCCATGGTCGCATCGCCATCGTCATGTCTGTCATCATGATGTCTGATCTGGGCTAGTTCCTGGGCAACATCGACTTCGTCGCCTTGCAACAAGGAATCGACAATCTCGCCAATCTTGCGATCGCGGGGGCTCAGGTAGCTCGGGTTTTGGTTGCCCCGAGGACCTTGGGCTTTCGACTGCAACCAGAAGACGTAACGTGTTGACGACGAGAGGAACTTGAGGACAAAGATTCGGCCATTGGTGTGTGGGTCGTGGCCGCTAGGGGCCTCATAGGGAAGGAAGTGGCCATCGGCAGGGACCATGACGAGATCCAGCTCGGGTACGTCTAGAGGGGCGGATCGCATCCGCCAGCAGAAGTGGATGAGGTCTAGTATACTATTAGTATTGCGGCAGTCGCCGGGCGTGGATCGTGCATACCATCTTCGTTGTATAGGTATATGTAGCCAGGCTCTGGCTGGGGCGTGACTTGGTACGGTTTTGACGAAGTCTAAAGCTCACGTTAGCACGGGCACCTATTGGAGGAGGGCTACTAGGGACAGACATCGAGTTCGCATCTGCCCGCCTTGAAAGTTATAAGCGGCATTATTGATGCCATGTTGGGCAAATTGAGGGGATATGTCTTGCCAAAATGCGGATGGTTGTTTTGTTTACCGGTATCTATCGTGGCTTGGTTGGTTGTGTCGTTGTGTCGTGGGCATGGGCGTAGGAGTGGTTTGAGATGGTGAGCAACTGTGTTGGTTGGTGCAAGGCTACAGGTGAGCTTCGTCAGATATCAAGTAGAGATACCCTAGGCATTCTAGCTAGTGCCCTATCTAGGTGACTACCTACTCAGGTACCTACATATGTACCCGTACCTTCTTTGCCCCACCAAATCAAAGCTCCCAACAATCAGCAGCACTGTACAATACTGTATGGTGCAGTGTACTGTGAGGACCACCTACGCAGGGATGTAATGATCTGTGTATTTCTCGAACCAGTGAGTGTCTGTAAGGCCAGCTAAATGAGTGTGGATGTGTTATGTAGAAGGGTACCTAGGTAGGTTTGTGTGTATGTAAATATCCCCAGCTATTCCTTTATACCCTACCTAAGCTGTTTGTAGACCCTACAGTACATATGTACTTCTGGCTACCTATGTACTGTGGCGTGGCAAAGTGGCTGAGTGGCTAGGTAGGTGGGGCTCGCTAACGCTTGCCACCTACAAAACCCCTGCCAGACTGAGGACCAGGGTCGTGAGTTCTTTCCTGAATACACTGATCTGCCACTCAGATTCTTGACCCCTGTGTGTTTTAGTGCTATCAGTACTGTAATACATGGACGTAAGGTGGGGGTACTTTTTAATTAAAGATGTACCTGCGTACCCTGGACCTTCTCTTAGAAGATCTCTAGATATGTAGGCCGTGGCTGGAAGGCGGGGCAAAGCCACACTAGGTACGTAGAGATACGCCCGATAATAATGTGGCACCCACAGGGCTCGGTAAACCCACCAAAAACTAATCTTCCATTTTTGCGCAAAGGGAATCCGACTGACTACTCCGACTGTCCGACATCACCAACCGCCCGCTAATTCCCTTCTACTAACCAACCACTCCCGACCACAGTCACGATGTCGCAGCCGAGCACCCAGAAGAAGTTCGGAAAGTCGACCCGGGAGGTCCCTCACCCTTCCCAGAAGGCCCAGAAATGGTATCCTGCCACGGATGAGCCCAAGCCCAAGAAGGTGAGTTTGCACCGACACGATAGCGATGCATTCTGCCCCGTGCCGACCTGTGCCTTGAAACCTGCGAGATTACGGTGCTGCGAGCCCTTTTGTTCCCGAATTGGCGAAATCTGGTATCTGGGATCTGGGAGGATGTGGCTGGGATAGCATACGAGATTCCTATATCGGATTGCATGTGATGGCGGCAGAGACGAGACACACAGCTTTTTGCTTCTTGGCTCTGGGATAAGAGGCTGACGATGATTATTGCAGGTCCGCAAGACCCTTCGCCCCTGGGCTCCCCGGGACTCCCTCACCCCTGGTACCGTTCTCATCCTGCTGGCTGGTCGATTCCGAGGCAAGCGCGTCGTGCTCCTCAAGACCCTCGACCAGGGTGTTCTCCTCGTCACCGGCCCCTTCAAGGTCAACGGTGTCCCCCTGAGACGCGTCAACTCCCGATACGTCATCGCCACCTCCCAGAAGATCGACCTTGCCGGTGTCGACCAGGCCAAGATCGACGAGGTCGCGCAACCCACATACTTCGCTCGCGATACCGCCAAGGACCAAGCCAGCGAGGAGGCCTTCTTCAAGCAGGGAGAGAAGCCACAGGTATGGAGACCAGGAGGACACACCACAACCACCCGAGGAACAAGAGCTGACGTACATGGTTTTACAGAAGAAGGAGATTAGCAGCAGCCGAGCGGCGGACCAGAAGACCATCGACAAGGCTCTGATCGCCAACATCAAGAAGGTAGATATGCTCGCCAGCTACCTCGCTAGCTCATTCAGCCTGCGCAAGGGCGACAAGCCCCACGAGATGAAGTGGTAAACCAACCTAACGACGATATGGGGCTTTTCTCGGTCGGTTATGATGATGCTTTAGAGGGGAAAACACTCACAGATTGCGGATGGCGAATCGCGGAAACTGGGCTGGCTCTGCCAATTGCATCTGGACGTTGAGGCATCGGTCACATTGATTCTGGCGTCTGTAATTGAGGTTTTTAGTCAATAAAAAAGACTACAAAGGCATCACGGTTGTTTGCTCGAAATCGGTCGTTATCCAAGGGTATAAAGGCCGAGAGAGAAGCAGAAGCTGCGGCTGCGGCGAATGTTTTCTTTTTCATATATTGGACTATTATAAATCAATCCACATAGAAGAGCATGCGTAATGCGATGCTTCATTCTACCCCTTTAGATTTGAAAGCAGCAGATATCGGCTAATAATCCATGCTATTTTCGCTCCTGGGAAGTCCAGTTCTAGTTCTTGATTCCACCCACCAGATACCTATCCTGAATTGGGGACACGAGCCATACCACTTGGATATCAGTAGATACCATTTACAACAAGTACCTCGTCCGAAATGTCCGGGGTTGTAGTCAAATCTGGCGCTCAGCCCAGCTCTGAATCATACCTGCAGGCGTAGCATCGTAATGTTTCAGGGTAACCTTGCCCGTAGCTTCATCGAGAAATGTGTTGGCTTGAACAAACACTTTCCGAGGCTGTTTGTTCGCAAGCACCTCATCCCGGACCTTTTTGCCCCAAAACTCAGGGTCAACATTCGTCATTTCGCCAAAGAATTTTGTACCAGCGTCAACGTCAGCCGTTGACTTGTATATGTGCAGCTTTTGCAGATATTCACCGACGGCCTTACGGCCCACCGTAGGAATCTTAGAGCGATCCAGCCTAATCACGGCACCCTTCAAGTCGTCGCCTTGGTATTCGAGCTTGCAGAAGTCCTCGCCTGCTTGTAAGAAACACTGTAAGATACTAAAGCGCGCCTGAGAATGTGGCTGACCCCATTTTCGGCTCTTAGGATCCCACATCTCTAGGGCGACGAGGCCTGCGCGCGCCATGCCAAGATAAGACGCGTAGAGCACATCACCCGCTTCACCATTGATATCGAATGACCCGTCACCGAAGCCGAAAATCTTGAGGACAGGGAACTCGCAGCTCAGAAACATAGCGACAAGCTCGGCACGACATTCTAAGGAATCTAAATTAGTAATGTCCTCCAGCAGAAATAGTAATACTGCTCTCAAAACAAGCCCGGTATCACTTACCTTCGTATGCACCTGCTAGACTCCCGAAGACCGACCCCCATGTTTGACCTAGCTTGTACCATGTAGTGACAGGCTTATTTGTAAGGGGGGAGATGGGTGGGCTTTCTTTGTCGAAGTTATATGTCCCTGGCGAAGTTTCTTGGAGTAGCTTTCCGCACCCGTGGCCTGTAAGCTCATGCAGGCCAACCTGCACCTCAAAAGCGCCATCGCGATATTTTTGATATATCTCGAGATCCTCTTCGGCGACGAATGGAATTTTTTCATTTGGGGCTTTCGCACTCAGCACATTGCCGAGTGACACATTCTTGAAACCCTCGGTCTGTCGAATATCGTCGTAGTTCGGTATATTAATGCCAGCAGGAATCCCTGAGCCCGCAAAGGTAAGTACTTCTAAGGAAGTGAAATCGGGAGATAGGAACTTGTCCTTCTCGAAATCCTTGCTCCAGGGCAGGAGGGGAATCAAAGATGGTGCGGCATTGACGAGAGCTCCAAACGCTCGTGTCCGTTCAAGGTTCACAACGGCAGCGAAGCCTTCCCACTCGCCTCTGATGCCGGCAGGGTCTCTGTAGGTTTCGATGAAACCAATATTCGATTCTACCATAGGGCCTTTGTCCCGAATCCAAAACCTCTGGCTATCTTTGAAGGCGAGGAGCGAACCGTCAGCGAACGACTTGGTGTAAGCATCATACATCTTTTGCTGATTTTGGTTATCACCGTTCTCGGCCGCCCTCTTCGTATTGGCTGCTACCGCAGCCATTTCCTTAGAGTGGTCCCCGTAAATCAACTTGATTGTCTTCCCGGCTAAGACACCATCCTCGACCTTGAACTCGGTTTCTTTCCCAGCATCTCCCCCTTCGCCAGGAACAGAAGTAGAGGCCGAGGCAATCAAAATCTCAAATGTGTCGCCTTGGGACTTAACTAGCCGTGTGTTTTCTGGGAGCAATCCCTTCTTTTCCATCCATGCTGAGACTGCCTCGATTTCAGCCTGGGTAATATCAGGAGAACTAGGGTAATATGTCGTCATGTGGCCCTGATCTGGATAGCCCAGGTGCAGTAGACCGGGCTTGTCAGCAGAGAATATGCGCCGGCGGTGGCCTGGTAGAACTTGTGTGCTTCTGGGGACGTCGCAGCAAGCGCGGCAAAAGCAGACTCAGGGCATCTTGGAATAAACTTGGCATCGCCAAAACTCTTGTAATTGCCATTATTTCCGAGGAACTGGGCGGCGTAGTTGAAAAAATGACCCAAGTCCTCGTCCGAAACACCAGCCTTGGACTGCAGGCCCTTCCAATCCCCACGAGATGACTTATGCAGAGCAAGAATGAAGTCAAACTAAGCCACGGTCAACGGTTGCACAGAGTGGTATTATTGAGTTGAATACCAGCTTACTATTGGCTCTGACTCGGGTGAGATCTGCCTCAGCACCACCCTGCTGCCCTCAAAGGAGGCCCTGCATTCGCCGAAGGTTAGCCATGCTTAAAGCGACATAACTTCGGAACACAGGGCCGACGAACCTGCTGATGAAGTGGGCGTAACGCTTCTGCTTGTCAGTCAACGGGTCAAAATGCTTCTCAATTTCCAATCTGACGACGCTAGGGGGCGCATCAGCCAGATAATGCTTCAGATCCTGGGCATCCATGGTGACAGCGTGGTAAGACCGTGCAGTACGTAGCAGTGGGCTAAGCGAACGTGTTGGCTTGGGATAAGGCAGACGTCTTGTAAGTGTAACAAAATGTCGTGGTGTTGGGTTGGAGCTTCTTAGTATCGAAGCAGTACCTCGAGACAGGCAGAAGAGGGGACTCATTTAGGGCCGACGGAAGTATTTGGTTTCGACGGAGGAGTGTGGTAGGTACGGTACCTCCCTCCCGTCTACACTGAACAGGTTATTGACTGTATCTGTAACTTGTAAGGCGGCGATGGTGCTGGAGGTATGGGCAAATGCAGCACTCTATTGGCTGGATGGGTTTAAATATACATGTGAATTCTGTCTCTACAGGCACCCTGGCCTGCCTGACCTGATCTTTCGCCAGATGGCCCAACCACCTGCATTTGCTCCCACCTACAGGACTACAGTAGGTAGGTACATGGTGGATTTACAACAGCCAAGGTACATATGTATGTATGTACCGTACCCAGGTCCGCACGAAACCAGGGCAGCAGGAGGAACCAGGGCAGAATCCAGGGGAGCAGGGACTGCTGCTGCGACTCACGTGCCCCGCCTGTTTGCCCCACGTTTTTTCGTCCTCTGGCACACAGCGTACCAATCCTACATTATATACATATGTAGGTACCTACTATATGTACTCACCTCACCTTGGGCTATCTCCATATCGTGTACCTTAGGTACCTTATGTAGGTACCTACCTACTGTGCAGTACGGTATCTAAGGTAAGGTAGGTCATACTCTGCCCAACCTTTGGCCATGGGTGTCACTGCTTGGGCTGGACTACACCATGTACGCCATCCTTCTATTCTACCCAGATTTCTTCTAGAAAGTAAAGTGGGGTCAGTAGTCACAGGCTTCCGACTTCCCCTTACCACTTAACCTTGCCCGCAGCATCTCTACCTGAGCTACCGGCCTAAGGTGTAGGTAGTACTCGTGCGTCATGGTACCTAGGCAGGACGATGTCACCCCGAAGGCATAGGGTAGGTTGTCTAACATACCTAGCTTACTGCTTACCGGGGAGGTCAACAGCATTCCCTTGAACTACCGAATCTGCAACGCTGGCGTCTGCTGATCTTCCCCAGACTCTCTCTTGGCTTCACTGTCAGCGTGGCACAACCCTTTGGCATGGCTACCATCAGGTATTTCGGTAAGTTCCGGAGACCTGGGGTCAAAGTTGACGCCTGACCAGTTCCCAATCAATCTTCCCGATGTCATCTTATCAACATTCAAGTTGCAGCCCAATGCTGACAGCGTGCCGTCTAAGATATCGGCAGTCAACTAATGCAGCAATAGAACACGCCCGATACGGATTCGCGATGTGAATCGTTAGCTATTCTCATCGTACCAATTATACCGATGTGGCCGTCCTCTAGCTCTACGTCATACTGCAGCCCATGAGCTAATTGGAGAGAACGAGAGGAGAGCGTCGTTGTGAGCTGAATGAAAATAGCCAACAAGAACCGTGATGTGATGGCAACGTAGCCTATAGCAGTTCGCGCAAGGTCACATGAACAATCAGCAGTGGCATGCATGTAAGGCTCAGTCCGTAACACACCAAAGGCAACAATCGGTTCACGTGAGACTCAACCTCGGTCCGCGCAACCATCTACATACTGTCGTCCAAGTCAGCATCATGTTCTTGCGCACCGGAGTTCTTGAATGATACCATGTTTATTGCAGGACAAAAGCAGCATTCAGCCACAAACCTATAGAGGAATGACGCCAGCGAGTAGCAAGCAAACCATTCCGACTAACAAGCGCTGCCCAAACGAACAGCGATCTCGTGTCATGTTCACCCAGTCTTCGGGAGCCTCCAAGTATCGGGCTTTGGTAGTCTCTCCATCTGGTCATTCAAAACATATTGCCGAAACCATACTAAGCCCACGAAAAGGAGATCCACATCTTCGGGAAGATTCTGACTAGCTAGAGGACGTAGGTCGGCATGAGATCAACTCGCATTTCGTCACTTACGACCAATAGGCTTCAGGTAACATCGAAATTTTTTCGTGAGGGTTTGCCAAAGATAACCTCCCAACAACAAATAAGAAATGGAAATATTCATGCTGCGATGCAACAAGAACAAACCGGACCGATACGCAATACACTCGTCGCGCCCGGCTCTTCTCAGAAACGCCGTGTGTGCCTGCTCGTTTTGGGTCTCCATGCTCATTACAGTATTGAGAGGGTGCCTTATGCGGGATATATTGTGCACAAAGAACAAAGAATGCCGGCGACGAGCCAGTCGCTTTTGGCGGTCTCCGAAGCGCCCCCTCGCATGTCTGCTCCTATGATCTTGATAATGTGTTGTAAAAAATATTCATCGACGACACACCCGAGCGGTGAGCAAGCAAGCTTTCATACTCAATTAGCTGATCGTACTGTATTATTTGCAGAAAACGAAGCTCTGGGGTCACATAGCCTAGCTAGGTTAGATGCTAACCTAGTGCAGAACAGTCGTGGTCTCCTCCACAATTTTTGTTTTTTTTTTGTTTGGTCGGCTGTGAAGGCTAACAGAAGCTTGACAGACCCCCACGTTAATAAGCTCTCCACGGCGGTGGTGTACTCATCATGTAGAATTTCGCCGATTTTTACCACGGCGAGGACTCCAACCCCCACTTTCCCCTGACGTTCCTCTTGAGGTTCTCCCCGGTTATTTTCTTGTCTTCCTACTCTGTATACTTACAATATTTCTCTTTACCTCCAGTTGCATTCGGGCGCTTAAGAGATAATTATAGCAAGTCCACATTTGCTACCTCGCAAGCACAACTTGTGTAGTTGCTGTCTTGCATGAAATAGGAACCCTGCTTCCTCGTAATACTCGGGAGAAAGACAAATTCCTCCGTAAAAGCTTTTCCGCCAACAATATGGCTCCCATGGGCCATATCTGCCTTACCAAACGATGGATACCCATCTGATTGAATTTGTGGGCCAGGACGGCGTCCCGGATCAGCGGGTAAGGCGCTGTTATTACTCCAAGTGAGACGATGCAGTTCAAAGCCAGTCACCAACATCAATACATACACTTGAAGTTGGGACAAACGGACCATCTCCTTCTCCCAATGCATGCCGTTGCACACAAGACCAGGTCCAATTAGAAGCCTACATGGCAGACTCGCACTGATATCTTACTCGGCGTACAGCGGCTGGTAACCGCGTATAGCGAAGCTGGACGTCAAATGCCTATAGTATTCAGTAAATACAGAGATACATGTAGGTAGGTACTGAACAAGTGAAGCTATCTTAGTTTGAGTTGACGCTATACCAGCATTTCTCGATTTGGGCATCTTAGTACATGTACACCCCACACTAAGTTCCGCATCGCATTTCGGCATGGCTGATTGGTCCCGATCTCCAGAAATTGCCTTGTTTGACGTTTGAGACGGGTCATTTTCCACCTCTAGCGTCGGCTGGGCCGTCCCAGCGCGATTCTGCGCCTTTGCCGTGGACCAGGTGTGAGCAGGCTAGGCATTGTGCATTCGAATGCGGTGAACGGGACCGGCTTCACTTGCCGGCAGTCAGTCAATGCGGCTAGATGCGAGTCCGTCGTTGTCAATTCATACATAAGTGTCACTTACAAATGGCCCGTCCTCCAACCTTGGAAGCCAGACAAGCCCGACCCCCCCCTTTGTCCCCTACTTAGGTACAGTACTTATACTGACTACACCCTCGCTCGGCCATCATCTTTTATCCTTCTTCGATATTTTATTAACACTGCTTGATCAGGTACTTCTTCAACTACTTTTTTCCTCTTCGACTGCGGGTCACACAACAACTTTACCTCTTATTTACAATTTAATTGTTACTGTACGTTGTGGTCGACGCCAGCTGTTTGTCCAGCCTTTGGGGTAAATAGTACAGGGTAAATACCCGAATAAAACCGGATCCCACAGTGATAAATCTTTAGCTGTACATACCTACCTCAAAAGGGGTTTTTCATCTCGGTTTTCCTATTTGAATCTATACCGCCAAGGGGGGGGAAGCACTAGAAGCTCTGCCGACGAATGTTGACCTACAATGCTCCGGTCCCGTTGACTGGGGAGTTTTCAACAGCCAATTCCATGTCATCTACAATGGATCCCCTCGGGCCAAACCCACAACCGCTTGATGCAAAAACGGCACCAGTCACGTCAAGCAATACTATCGCAAAGGTTGTAGGCCAACAAACACCGAATGTACACCACATCTGGCTTGTCACCGGCCCGGCCGGGTGCGGTAAGACCACAGTTGCCGAGCACCTATCTAAATCGCTACATCTACCATATCTCGAGGGTGATGCGGTAGGGTTGACAACCCCGAATACCTATGGCTTCGAATGCTGATCTTACCGCCGTGATAGTTCCACCCGAAAGCAAATATAGATAAAATGGCCAATGGAATCCCTTTAACGGATGCTGATCGATGGGATTGGCTCACTCTTCTTCGCGAAGAGTCCCTCAAACGGTTGGCATCTGGGGCCGAAGGCGTGGTACTGACATGCTCAGCGCTGAAGCGGAAGTATCGGGACGTCATTAGAGTAGCCCCGTACTTCTCTCATGATGTATCGCTTCACTTCATCTATTTGCATGCCCCTGAGGCTGTGCTCATTAAGCGTGTTGGGTTACGACAAGGGCACTACATGGGGGCCAACATGGTGCGGAGCCAGTTTGAGATTCTAGAACCACCGACGGCCGCGGAGACGGACGTGATCAGCGTCGATGTAAGCGGCTCCATCGACGAGGTACTGGAAGTGGCGTTGAGACAGGTCACGACAAAGATCAGCCAACCTGTTTGATCAGGAATGGAAAGGCGGTTAGGTGGTATGCATGCATGCTGCATGTCTGCATGTTTGCACGAGGACGCCTTCTGCGACCCACGACTAGGGATGGATCACTACCACGTTGGGACGCCAACATAACTCCCATCACGTGAGTCTATAGCTGGATCGGTTAATGTTGCATTCTTTATTCAGGTGCGTGGGCGTTGGGAGAGTAGACTTATGCGGTGTTCTGGTTACTGTTACCGAGGATTTTAGGATACAACATGACCAGTGAGATCAGCTCAGAACTTCTCTATTGTTATTGTTATTCTTCGTTGGGTTTCAATCGACGCAATCATGACATTGCCCCGGTACATTTGCTCCCGCACTATACTAGGATAGATAGCGCAATGCGATTGCTTTTCCTACAGGTCCAGGCTTGACCGCCTACTCCCACCAAAGAAAATTCTCTATCTTTTCCAGAAGCATAGCTGTGACAGGATTGCAGAAGCCGGGGCCTATCAGGCAGGATGGGAACGTCGATGGCACATACGAGGAAAGGTAACGTTTCTCTATCGATACATTCCGCATCGTTGAGTTCTCGCCAAAGCTTCCCTCTAGCGAATCGAATCTTGGTCCTCCTCCTCGTCCCATAGGCATCAGTGTTACATTGCTTTTTGTGCTACGGCTTATTTTTTCCCTTCCCATGCATTATTGATAACTACCTAGTCCTCTTTCTTTTTCTCTCACCCTCGGTCGCCAAATACAGCACCATGCATGAATCCATACGTGGCGAATTCTTGGGACCCGGTTGTTCCTCCGACAGTTTTGATTCGATGATACTTTCGTAGGCAGGCAAGCAAGCTGAGTCTGCAGGTCTGACTCTGGCTCGCTCTCACCCAGGCCCATTGATAATCTGCTAGCTCGCATCATGTGACGCCTGGTGGTAGATATAACTGGTGGTTCGTATTTGATGCGTTCTATTCCTAAATCGGACACTAGGTATAAGGAGTCACATTCTAAGGCTACACACGAGGGGTAATTCAAGTTCCCAATTCCACTCACTTTGCATCCGACCCTAGTTGGTATCCCAGCCGCCTTGGTTGGGACCACTTTTCCGATAACATTGGAAAAGGCGAACCGTAGGCACCGGGTCACCTCCGCGTCGAGCAGCCTGCAGGCGTTAGGTTACGGTAAACCCTTTCTCAACCGGGGAAACCTGGCGATCCTTCCCCGGCTTAGCTCACCGCAAATGGAGAATCATACTGTCAGGCTCCTCCACAATCTGTCTGACGACGTCGGCGGCCCGAGCCATGGTCGCCCCATCGATGACACGGTGGTCGGCGCTCCAGCTGAAGTTGCACACCTGTTTCTTGACTACCTGATCATCCTCCCCGAAGGCGGGGACTGTGCGCATCCGCCCGATGCCTAATATCGCAACCTCCTTCTCGACGATGACTGGTGATAGGTAGGTGCCCCCTATGTTGCCGATGTTGGACACCGTGATCGTGCCTCCACTCAAATCCTGCAGGGACAGCTTCCCAGCTGCCGCTCGAGATTGCAGCTCCACTAGTTCACTTGCGATGGACAGCAAATTCTTGGTCCCCACATTCTTGATGACTGGCACGAGGAGGCCAATCGGCGTATCCATCGCTACACCAATATTGTGCTGGCTGCGGTGGACGAGCGCAGGCCTCGATGTTTCGGGGTCGACGTCCACACGCGCATTGAGCATTGGGTATTTGTAAAGGGCAAGCGATACCGCTTTGATAATGAAGGGTAAATAGGATAGCTTAGAGACGTCTCCCTGTTTTGCTGACTGTGACAGTACCTTGTTCATCCTCCGGCGCAGTTCGTAGAGTTGGGAGAAATCAACCTCGTCGGCATACAGGAAATGTGGTATGCTCAAAGACCGGGTCATAGCTTTGAACATTTGCTGCTGGGTGTTTGTTAAGGGGACGATCGTCTCCGTTTGTTTTTCGGTAGCGGTGGGCGGCGGGGATGGCCGCTCCGGTGCTGTCTCCGCGGGGATCTGCTTGCTAGAATCACGGGTTTCGACGAACTTGTATATGTCTTCTTTTAGCACTCTGCCTCCCTTGCCCGTCCCGTCGACGTCCGTTATCTCCACCTTTAATTCTTTACATAGATGGCGCACCGCGGGCGTCGCCAACGATGCAAATCTGCCTTTCTCCCGAGGCGGAGGCTGGGGCACAGTGTCTTCGGATTTTGATGTGCTTGTGGAACTCTGCTCTGATCTCTGCGCCTCGGATGGTTGATTTAAAGACTGTTTGTTCAGTGGCGCTGAAGCACCATCTTTTGCGGGCTCCGCCGCCGTCACAGCATCCAGGTCAGCTTCCTTGGCATCGCCCACTATATCAATATCCACAAATGGCTTCCCGACTTTGGCCATTTCTCCGGCATCGTAGTATAGCTTCTTGACAACACCGGCGAACCGGCTTGTGATCTCGACGGACGCTTTGTCGCTCTGGACTTCGCATAGTGGTGAGAACTCTTCGACTCTGGCTTCCGGCTCGACAAACCACTGGATGATCTCGCACTCGACAATGCCTGTGAGAAAACGTGAGCTGGCGACATTCGTACCACAGAGAACGGTCTCATACCTTCACCAATATCCGCTAGAAGCACGGGCTTGATGGCGCGCATCGTCTTCGTCGAGTGGAAGTCTCGGGCGGCGACGTAATACGCCCCGCGCATCTGCGCATCTCCCATCCGGGCTATCCCCTGGCAAGTCCGCCATTGGCGGCGCAAAGCACGAGAACCGCGTCGTAAAAACATTGTATATGGCGCTCGAGGGGTATAGCTATACGATTATATCTTGGAACTCATAAAAACATAAGAATATGTGGTGAATTGCGTCCCTGGAAATGAAGGAGGTAAGAGAAAGACAACCCGCCTGCTGCTTCCCTCCCCCACATTCGTCCGCTTGTAGCCGTTGTCCGGGGAAGCCGACAATGGCCGTGCTATGACGGTGCTAAGATAACGACGTCGCATCCCAACCCCGGTGGAACCCATTATCGATAAAAGATAGCTCCCGCACTCCCACGTGCACCACACACTAATGACGCGGGATCCATGTTGAGGTTCCTGCAGCTCGGTAAGCATCTGGTGAACGGATTTTTTTTCGCGATGATACCTCCGATAAGCGTCGTCCAACCCGATCCACCGACCTTCACATGCTGCATTGCTCTAGGGAGTAAAACCTAGCAAATATGTCGCTGCTCATACGACAGCCCAGACCGGTACTGCTTTGCCAGCTGTGCCAATCGCGGGGCTTTAGCACGTCTTATCGCCGTCTGGCTGGGCAACCCGCAAAAAGCACTCCCACACCCAAACCCGCAGCCGATGCAGCAACCTCGAAGGCCGCCGCCCCCGCCCCGAAATTCGTCGCCCCCTCTCCGCTCACCGATGCCCCGAGGTCTTACGGCAAGCGTCTCGAGGAATTCACCCCGGCCCCTCTAAGCCGGCCCATAGGTCTTCCATACCCTCCAGAGGCAGGCCAGAACACCGGCATAGATTTTCGAACGTGGAAGCAGCGGCGGGATGACTTCGTTAACTACGACAAGCACCTGGAGCGGCGGAAAGACCTGTATGTCTATTCTAGTGCCTCAGCCCCGACTGCCAGTGTCCCATCCCACCTCAGCATAAACCACGATCATCAAGCTCAAAACAGAGGCAAGTCTGGCTAACCACGTCGTCTGTTTTTGGAACTGCACAGGAAGAACAAGATCTCCCGCCCGTACTTCCGCGACTGGGGCAACCTACAATTCCACAAGGGCAAGACGTTCATCGCGCCGCCGCGGCTCTTCAAGGGCGAGCTGTCGCTCTTCTTCCCGAACCTGTACGGGCAGACGCTGGTCAAGGGGGACAAGGAGCCGCGGGACACGACGCCCGTGCTGCGGGGGCGGGTGTCGGTCGTCAGCGTCTTCAGCAGCGTGTGGGCCGAGAACCAGTGCAAGACGTTCGTGTCGCGGGCGAGCAACCCGGGCGTCGAGCAGCTCATCGCCGAGAGCGCGGGCAGGGCGCAGCACGTGCGCATCAACATCGAGGAGGACGCCATGAAGGCCTTCCTGGTGAGGCTGTGGATGGGACGCCTGCGGCGCGAGGTCGGCGGCGAGGAGAACCACGGACGCTACTTCCTCGTCCGCAAGGGCGTCTCGGACGAGATCCGCGAGGGCGTCGGCCTGCTTAATAGCAAAGTCGGATACACATATCTCTTGGACGCGGACTGTAGGATACGCTGGGCTGGTAGCGGCCACAGCGAGGATCATGAACGCGACGGTCTTGTCAAGGGCATCCAACGGTTGCTGCTTGAGGACGGGACGAGCGCGAAGAAGCTATAGGCGTTTTCAGACCTACTGGTTGCCCGAATTGTACTGTACTGTACTATATGATAAACATAGACTGATGATACCCAAATTCCATACACCTTTGAGTACAGCTACAATACGTGTATTCTTGTGTTATGCTTCTAGTTTCGTACGTCTCTTCCCGCAATTCTAAGTTGTATGGTTATTCTAAAAGAGCTAACTCTCAGCAAACAGTGACTCTATTGTAGTTTTCAAGCAATGTTGGGAAAGAAAAGCCACTGGAGACGATTGGTTGAGAGCGAATTGAATGTGAAGCTTAAAGTTCAAGAGTTATCGGTATTGATGGGTAGATGAATAACCTTTCAGTTCTAGCTGATAATACAATATAACACCCCCAATCTGGTATGGGCCGTAACGCCTTGGCTCGCAGAAAATTAATGCCATGTACAACGCCCCCCAAAAGGTATATCCATGCCAGTCAGTAAGTCATACAAAAGGGGGCAAGGCAACCTTTCCCCCCTGTCACTCCCGCGACTTTTGTTACAAGAAAAAGAAAAAGATAAACGAAGCAAAAGGCGATGAAGCCGCCCATGATGATGCCGTCGCGACGCTTCCTCGTCGAGATCTTGCCAATTAAAGTGTTAAGCCCGGGGACTTGGCTCGCGGCTAGGGTGATCCGACGGTTAATGCTGGCGAGCGTCTCCCGTTGCAGGTTGAAACTCTCGTTGGTGGCGTACGCCTGGCTCAGCACACTGTCTACCATATTATGGGAATTATCGATCCGGTTCCGCTCGTCCAACATGTATTCGGCCTCGGCGGCTTCTGGGTTGTTTGCGCGATAGCTTTCGATGTCATCCCGCACGTTGGATAACAGGTTTGCGCGGTTGCGCGCTTCGTGTAGTTTTGATTTCAGACGACCGAGGTCTCGCCGGTGTTCTGCCAGTTTCTCCCGGAGAAGTGATAGGTTGTTTTGTTTCAGTGCCGAGGAAGTTAGGCTCGCTTCGGAATCGAGCAGCCGACCTAGTTGGTCGACGACTGTCTCTCGCTGTGATAGAAAGTGGTCAGTCCATATGGCCGAGGCTAGGTAGAATCAGATCAATGTGATTGTACCTTCCTCAAAAGCTCTTCTAGTTTCGCCTCGGTCTCTCTCTCCTCCTTGCTTGGCTGTGGCGGGATGTTTGACACAGTGGAGTACTGAGAGTATGTGTGGAATAGCGACTCAGTCTATCAGTGGTTGTGTTAACTCCAGATTCTTGCAATTATTGGCATGCGTGTTACCTGTGACTCGAGACTCCGGGCTTGCTGCCGGAGCTGAGCCCAACCCTGGTTTCCCGTGGCCGCCGCCATTTTCGGAATTGGGGATTAATGGGTGTTTCGGCCAGTGAGGCCGGGCAACATGTGATTGTAGGAGGAATTGCGACGGCAAGGATGGGGAGAGTGAAAGGAGGCGCAAGTTGCGACGCAGGATTAAAGCAGGCTACTGATGAAAAAAAGGGAGGAGTTGCGCTGGCGGAGTCAAAAGTTGTTCTCGGATTTGAGGAAAAGCGGCTAAGAAACAGTCGTGATGCCTGTATTAACGGAGCCTCGTTCTCTTTGCTTACTGGTTAAGCAACAAGCACCTGGAATGATTAAATGGGTGATGCAAGCCAGCCAGCCAACAGACATCTGCTAGGTATGTGACGAGATACTGTGCTATTTACTATAATTCTCACTGTGTCTCAATACTCCGTAAGTAAGTACTATGATTTGGTTGCCGCATCCAGCCACAGCAGCTGAGCCATAAGATCACAGCCACAACCGCCACGCCACCCCTCAAGCCTACGCAGGCCCGCTTATCGCACAGGGTCAGTGGTCTGTGCTTCCCTGCTTTTCCACACAACTCTCCAAATCATTAGACCCTAAAAAGAATTTGGCGAAATTTCACGACACGACCATCTCCCCAAACGACGACGACAACCGACAACCCGGAGACCGCCAATTCCCAACGCCCAACGCCATTCACGATGGTAAGTCGGTCGCTCGATACGCGTAACGCCAACAACCCCGGATACATGTGCAGCAGCTAACACGGCGTGCCTGTGCAGTCGACGTCCAAGGTCAAGACCGGTCAGCTCTGGAACAAGAGCAAGGATGACTTGATCAAGCAGCTCGGCGAGCTCAAGACTGAGCTTGGTCAGCTCCGTATCCAGAAGATAACATCATCCGGCAGCAAGTTGAATAAGATGTACGTGCACCATGCAAAGGACGCAAACACCACTCGATACCCCTCGACATTCACCCCGCCAATGCTTCCTCCGCTCCGCCCCCAGTGCACGAACGAGGAGAGGGGCATATGATGGCAACATTCGAACTGACTCTGTTTTTTCTCTCACACAGTCACGACCTGCGAAAGTCGATCGCCCGTGTCCTGACCGTCGTCAACCTCAAGCAGCGCCAGCAGCTCCGCCTCTTCTACAAGAACAAGAAGTACCTTCCCCTCGATCTCCGACCCAAGCAGACTCGCGCTATTCGCCGCCGCCTCTCGCCCGAGGACAAGTCAAAGACCCTAGAGAAGACAAAGAAGAGAGCCACGCATTTCCCTCAACGCAAATACGCTGTCAAGGTACGCTAGCCTCGAACCTCGCCGCTGCGCGTTACCACTTTCGATCAATGCAATGCGACATATTCGTGTGCTACCTCTAGATTTGTGCTAACGTGTAATATCATAGGCTGCTTAAGTGAAATCGTTTCGGCTTTTGAGGGATTCGGGTACGGATGTAGAAGGCGTGGTTATTCCAAAACGGAATCTGACATTTGCATGGCATCACACGGCTTTTTCGGTTCATAGGTGTTACGAGGTCACTTGCAGCCAATGTTGCTGCCCAATGCGCAAAAAAGAATTGCCTTCGGGCGCTGAACCAATCGTCATCTAGTGTTCCTCTCAAAAAGCAACGACGATACGTGATACATGCGCCTGCCCATACGACGCCAATGATTTGGTTTAACGATGCTTGGGTCTATGGACGATGATTCATAAGGCGCACGGGCTTAAGAGTTTACTCAGTTTTACCGACTAGATCAGGCGTTGGGTCTACAGCTAATCAAACCTATGGAAAGCCAACTATTTGCTATGTGTCTTGTTTAATATGGTCCATTCCACCCGAAACACATTCGTGAATTTATTTCAGTAACACACGCCGGTTTCCGAGCACCTACAACACCCCAGCTAGGCTTGGGTTGATATTTGTCTAGTTCGTATGAATTCAGGCTAGTGGTTCTTATTACAACGTGGATTGGAGCATCTACTCGGCTTGAGAGTCTTCATCATGCTTTCGATCCGCATTCCAGACCAAGGGTAACCACCAATATTAAGAAAAGTCGGGACAGTCTATACAGTTTCAGAAAGAAACCGCAATAAAAACCCACCGCCTCGTCCTTACATGTTTCTGCTACTTACCTTACGGCCTGAAATGGCTTTCCTCGACTAGAAAGAAGATAGCTAAGTTTAGCGTCGCAGGTTACGATTTTGTTCGGTAAAACCTGAGATGGGATGTTCATCAATTCGAAAAAAACGGCACATCCCTCTGCATACTTGCACGCGTGGAACTGTACGTGAGCTAAGGTTTTCGTGCCCCCCTTGATCCGATAGAAGATTATTAGTACTATGGATGTTCTCCTAAGCCCTTAAATTCAAGCTCTTATTACTCTAAAATAGAGTCCTAGATTAGCTGTAACTGTATGTATCCTATACTCGTTAAGGTTGTTCCATAGGATGGGTTTGATAATAAATATGCTCGTGACATCCCAAAATATCAACTCGCGCTACCTAACCTAGCTAACTTACTCGAGAAGTGATGGGCGAATTCCGCTCCCCGATATCCTGCCCGATCTTGCTGTCTGGTCTAGAGCACGTGACCGTCTCCTGCAAGAGAAGATAGGCAAAGTAGGCGCAGGTGCGAAGACAAATTATAATTGAGTGCGAGCTAGACAAGCCGACTTGTGATGCACCCCGGCTATCTTTTCCTCTTACGACAGATGTTTAGTTAATTGATGGTCGATGACCCCTAAGCATCCTGAGGTCATCTTGCCTGTGAGATCAAATAGCGGCAGCACAACACCGATCGATATCTAAGAACCGGGGAGGACTCCATCCCCCCCCCAAAATAGTAGACGCTATTGTTGATGAGAGCGTGTTTTTCATAAAGTTAGACGACGTAGGAGAGATGTGAGGTTGACGAGGGTCAAACGTAGCACCTCATCATGTATTTCACTGTGGTCTTCTTCAATCGTAGACTTGAACTATGTTATCTATCTCGTGATCTGAACTAGGGGAGAGTTAGTTCAAACATGCTTAAATAGAAATACCTTTTGTCTTAAAATGTTGCAGTCAACGAACTAGGTACCAGTGCTTGGCCTACAATATTTGAAATACCGTACCTGGCTAGGGTGGTTTCCCAAAAACTTTACCAAATGGAAGGTACTTGTTTAAAATATAATACATGGTTGCTTTTAACAAAATAAATACTATTATTATGACAATAAGCTTTGTACATATAAACCCTAAATCCTATAGCTTTATTGAGAAGCAGCGAACATCGCCCCGGGCCCTTAATCTCAAACACCTTATAACTGGATATTAGGCCTACAACACTACCAACAGTCATTTAGTCCTTAGGTATCCTCCCCATAGGCCGCCAGAAGTAGTAGGCACAGTGTAGCATTTCCCTGAATACAAGTTAATAGGTAAGGTAAGTGTCGACCAACACCATTGAAGGGCATTGGTCGATAGACAGGCAAACAACGCGCGGCTTGCATTTACTATGTATATACTTCTACGAACATCTTCCGGAACCATCTCTTCCAGACCAACTTTTGAATATAACCCCTATTCTTCTCCATAGCAACTGCAATAGGATATCTGAAGAGACAATCGTCAAAAAAAAGCATACCGCAACGCCACGCAGACCCAGTATTGTACACATGAATGGTACTTGACATATCGTGGAAAAATCGTAACACCGGAATCATGCTCATAGTCCTCATTCCTGACACCTGTCTGAAGCTAGAAAGAGAGAGATATATAGAACGAAAAGGCTATTCTAATTTCCCGGAAGGAATAGCAGCCGGCTGTTCGAATTGCAGCACGTCTCCTGACGTATGGGTTAGAGTGGATATACTGCGGTTATGCGCCATCTTCCTTTTCCCGGGTTTATGCGTCTCCCGATGCCTACGAAGTTGATCGAGTCTTCTGAACGATCTTCCACATGGCTCTCCTTTTACAATTTCGTCACATACGTACTTGTCCGACTTCATCGCATGAATCTTTCTATGTTTTGACAAGTTCGAAGACTCGGGAAAAGCCTTGCCGCAAATATTACATGTTAGTGGTTTTTCGCCGGTATGTGTTCTTAAATGCATTGCTGCCTTGAGGTTAGCCGACATCTCACTTGTGGTGATTTGGACATACGTACTTAAAGCACTTTTTTGCTTGAAAGCCATGCTGCAGCCCTCAAAGGTGCATTTGTAAGGTTTATCTCCTGTATGTATCCTCTCGTGCTGCTGAAGTGCCTGCTGTCCCGAAAAGCCCTGGTGGCATATTTTGCAAGTGAAGGGTTTGTCTGCGACGTATTTATAAGACGAGGGGATACAACGCTTTCTTAGGATCACTTACAGACAGAGTGTGTTGATACGTGACGGCGAAGTTTACCGCGTGTAACGAAAGGACGGTCTTGCTTTCGAGAGCACCCATCCCATAAACATGCATACCCAGTCTGGCTCGTCAGCTTGTCGATGTGGAACTCGCATAAGTGAAAATGGAAATCCTTAGTGTTGGTGAACTCCGCTCCGCAGATCTCGCCGCCGCCTGGATGCGCATTGGTGTTGGTGGACCATTGGCAAATGAGTTTTGTCGGCTGAATGACCTCGTTGGGGTTCATAGGCAAGGAAGGTGTTGACTGCAACGATATTTGTGACCCGTTGGGCCCGGAGCTCTCAATATCGGCGGTGAGTTGAGGTGAGTTTGGCGCATATGGCTCGTAGCTGCCGTCATGAAACTGCCCCCCAACGCTCGACACTAGCGTGTTAAAGGGGAAAGTGAGCGGTGTTTTCTCCTGGGCGTGTACTTCAGCAGGAGCGCGTAACTCGCCCAGCGTCCTCGCAACAAGGTGCTCTGATTCGGTATGGTTACAGGGCTGGCTGTGAGATTGGTGGAAGGGGGCTGTGACAGATTTTACTTGTGTGGGCAATTGGTTTGTTAAGCCTGGCACCTGTGTTTGGGGGTTGTTGTCGACGCAGGCTGGATCGTCGCAAGGTATCCCGGTTACGGAACAATTCTCATTGTCACATATGGAAGAAGTACATTTCGAATTGCAAGAGGCTTGCGAAGCCGTATCATCTGCATTCGGGGGCTGTGATAGAGTGCCTAGGTCTGCCGTAGTGAATTGACCGAAATACGGCGGAGACTGGGTTGAGATATCATTGCCACCAGCCCTGAAGCCATTGGGGAATTCGGGCATATGTTGCGCATTGAGGATGAAGTCTGGATGCCCATAGATGGAAGTGTTCCTGTATATAAACGAGCGGTCCGAGTCTTGTAAGATGGTATTTCCTGCATTGTGCTGGTTTGTAAAGGCTGCCCACGAATTGAGTGCTTGGGGTTGTTTATTATTAGTATGTTGAGTATTTAAATAATCTCCCTGATGTGGTGCCGCAAAATTGTGGCCACTCGCGTAGCCTTTGTGGAAAACATCGTCGTTTGGGGTGTGAGGTATGTGCTGTAACCCGTCTGATTGGAGATCGCTTGTTTGGAAACCGTTGGATTCCAGCTGATCCAACTCTAAAGGATCGAAAGTGTTCCACCAACAAGAAGGAGAAACCCAGTGGGAGCTGGCGTCGTCGGCCTGGGTCGAGTTCGATGCGCTCAAAGAATCACCAAGCATATATCTAGGGTCTAAGAAATCGTCATTCATCTTGAGAGGCAGCGTGGCTGTATACCCGCGAGGTCGACCAGCAGGAGAAGTAACGGAGTGGGCCGAGTCGGAAGTGATGAGCAGCGAGCACCGAGCAGATGCCGCATCTGCGCATTCGTCTGTGTACCAATGAGGCTATTCACACGAGACAAGCTTGGCGCGGAGTGGCCTAAGCATAAGGCAGGCGCATGGGAGGTGGATGTTGACTTGCATCTAGCTTAAGAAGCACACAAGTGTATATCTGAAAGAAGTTGTCGACGCTAAAGGCATCTGGATATGCTGGACAGATTAGGCCAGTTATCCAGCTGTGTAGGTAGAAGAAGTATGAGGCGTTGATTGTCGAAGTAACGCTGCCCGCAGCTTACTTGAGATTGTTGCGCAAAAACCGTAAGTGAGTCGACTTTGCGATTGAGAACCTTGATGGCCCCGGATGGCGGTAATTGGTTGGACGTACGCGCTGTGGGTAGCAGCGTAGGTTTCACGCTCCCCTCTTATGATTATGACCTTACAGTACCTAGCGTTAGAAGGCTTTGTAGTATAGAGGAGATATTGCAAACAAGGAATGAAGGCAGTAATGTTGGGATGATGGAGAGAGATCCATGTATATAATCCTGTTTTGATTCTGTGCACTACTGTTATGTGGTTCTTGAGGGCTGCGGAGTTGAGTGCGAGCTTTCAGGTACGGAGTGTCTGGAGTGTTCTTTGGAGTAGGTACGAAGTACAGAGTACAGGTCTAACACATGTGGGGTGCCCTAGGTGGGTGGCTGCCATCAAGGTCCTCAACCCTTTCCCCACTAGAAGGCGGGCAGGGGCGGGTTAGGAGCTACATGTACTGTAGGACTGTAGGTAGCCTCTTTTGTTTACCGTCGTCATTGGCGGACAAGACCCTTATTTACCAGCTGTTCGCAGCTGTCAGCACGCGGGACGTGGGGAGGACCTTGAAATGATTACCCACCCTCATCCATTAGGTAGGTACCTACCGAGGTAGGGTAGTCTAATGTAGGTAGGTATTATCTAAAATTCTGAATTTGTTAATGCTCAATCCAGTAGAGTTGGGGGTTTGGGTATTGAACTATTGAAGTCGCCCTGTTAGCCTTTTGGTAGCCATGCCATATACTCACTCATACCACCTGCCTTGTCCACTAGATACTATGTAGGTAGGTAGAGTATGTTCTTTCAGCTAGTAGTACCTACTAAGTGTGGGTAAGCTGATAAAAGGTAGGTACCAATTGGCTGGATGCGTTGCCCCGCACTACATTCCTACTGCACTTAACAGTGCCTTATGGCGCAGCGGGTAAAGTGACGATTTAGCACCTAGGCGTTATCCCTCGACTTACCTAATTGACAACAAACCTCCTTACATTTGGCCAACTCTTAGGGAACAAGGCAACTAACTACCTACGCCCCTCGCAGAATCTCCCTGGATCCCACCCTACAAACCATGTGAATCAACACCGCGTCAGCTTACTGTATATCATATGTTCTCGATATAACCAGAACCAAACCAGCCCTTTTTGGGTTTGCAGCTCATCCATCATATTCAATACCAAGTCAACTATACACCTACACTTTGCCCGAGCTTATCAATAAGTAGCCGACATCCGGTTTTTAACCCCCCGCTCCAGTGTCGCGCTTGGGGTGTACCTAGCTCGCAAAGGACGTAACAGAGCTCTTCCTTGTAAGCAAATATGGGAAATATATGCGGCAAGTCAGAGAGCGAGGCCTTCTCACAGCCGGGTCGGGTCCTGGGGTCCGCGCCACCTCAACCACAACGTGCTTCCGTGCCGGCGCACGTTGGAGGGCCGCCGCGAACCTTAGGTGGTGGTTCCCCATCCGCTCAGGGGACTGGCGGGGACACGGATGACGCCCGGAGGCAAGCCGCCAAGCAGCCGAGGTATGTATTACCACCCTTGCATTGCGGTCGATGTGATTGCGATATTCTTTCCCCATCCCTTCTATCTTCATTATTTTGTGCGCTTTGTCCTTCTTTGCTGTTGTTTTTCAGTGTCATCGATATAATCCTATGGAGGGGCTTATCTGAATAAATTGTACAGGCGAGAGCACAAGCCGCATCGGCCAAATCATCGGGCAAGCTGGGCACACAGCTGGCCGCCCAGAAAAAACAAACCCGGAATGATACGCTCCAGGAGATCAGCAATAATGAGAGGCGGCAGCGAGATGCCGACGAAGTGGCACAAGCAAGGGTCCATAATTAGAGTAGGACGGTGAAGGGGATGTATGTATATAACTAGGAATGACGTGGTGATTACTATCCTCGGAGTCTGTGCGAAGGAGTATCTATAAACTAACCTATACCGCCTGAGAGAAAGAACAACGGAATAAGAGATATTCGTAAGCGTCCTCTGGTTCACCACAGTTTTACAACTCATATTTTATTAAAGATACATGGTAAACCTTCCATCATAAATATATCGCCGGTGAACGCCATTCTTGTTTCCTCATACAATAATAGTCCATGAAACATACATAGCCTTTTTTTCCTCCTCAGTCTTACTCGGGCCGGCCTGCACACGTCCGTGTATGGGATGTAATAGAGATTTACGCTTGTCTTATGTAACGGTGTATCTTCCACCTATCGGTGCTCGACTGTCGGCATCAGCCGCCGCTATGGTTCCCTCCTTGAGGAGACGTGTCAGCTCGGCCATAGCATTAGCCACAACTAGCTCAGTATCACCCTCTACGAGAATGTAGAGTTTGGGTTCTTGGCCGGGCTGAACTTCCTTGCCTGGTGGGTAGAAGTTGCCTTTAGTTGTGATGGACGTGCCAGTAGCTTCTAGGATCTTAGCTACGTTAGTTCGATTGGTGACAGCCCAGCGTGCTTTCTGGGGGAAGTCGTTGATTTCAAGTGTGGCGTGGAATGCACCAGCATCAGGGCCTTTGTTGTCAATAGGTTGACCGGGTCGGAGTTGCCCAGTACGGCCCAAACGAGCATTGATGGCATTGATAGCAGATGATACCTTATCCAAGGGGTTGTTACCCCCAGTAGATGATGGCGCGGGCTCTTCTCGCTTGTGGATAGTAAATTTGGGCTCCAGATCAACTTTGGGCGCCGCATCGCGACTGATAATACCAGAAGCGGCACTCTGAATAGCTGCAGCAGCTTTGTCCGTCTTCTTGTCATCGGCTGCCTTTTCTTCTTTGTTATCTTCCTCTTCCTCGCCTTCAGCCCTATGGGTTTTCCGTTCACGAAGACGAGCAGCCTCTCTCTCCTGATCGAGACGTTCGAGGCCCTTGCCCCCAAAGCCAGATTGGTCCTTGGCTTTGCCTGATTTGACCTTTTCCCTGAAGGCCTTGCGCATTTCTTCTAGTTGCTCCGGAACGGGCTGGCCGCTTTGCTCAAGAGCTTTGGAGATACCAGGAGCACAGTTTTCCTGATCTGATGTAATGAAGGTCACGGCTGTTCCTTTATTTCCAGCACGTCCAGTGCGACCAGCCCGATGCACATAGTCTTCTAGGTGGTTGGGTGCGTCATAGTTGACCACAAGCTTCAGTTGCTTGACATCTAACCCACGAGCGGCGACGGATGTCGCAATCAATATTGGGAGAGCGCCAGCTTTGAAGTCCTGAATGGTCGAATCCCGATCGATTTGATCTTTGCCACCGTGGATAGACATGCACGGATAACCTTTACGTAAAAGCTCCTTCAGCAGATCGTCTGCCTTTTCTTGACGCTCCACAAAGATTAAAGTGCGAGCATCCTCATCCTTGTCATAAAGCTCGCCCAGTAACTCTAGAATTCGAAGGAACTTAGTATTTTCTTCACGGATTTCGATTATCTGGGTTATTTCAGGGGCAACGACGCTCTTGCCTCCAACAGTAATCTCAACAGGACTGTTTAGAACCTTTTTGGCCAGGGAGTCCATAATACGAGGCATTGTAGCAGAAAACAAAATAGTTTGCCGATCCGGTCTCATGTTGGCAAAGATTTTCATCACTTGCGGTTCGAAGCCCATATCGAACATTCTGTCAGCCTCATCAAGCACCACGTAAGTAACTCTCTTCAAGTTCGTGACCCGGCCTTGGTTGGCTGCTAGGAGATCAATCATGCGTCCCGGGGTACAGACAATAATCTCAGCGCCCCGCTTCAGCTCTGCGATGTGATCTTTAATGGGTGCGCCGCCGTAGGCACAGACGGCTCTAAGGTTCATCGACTTAAGGAAAGGCTTGCAGTCGCGATGGATTTGAGTTGCCAGCTCGCGAGTGGGGGTCATGATCAACCCTATAGGGCCTTCATTCTCCCTCAACGGAGATTGGTCTTTGATATGTCTGAACATAGGCAGCAAGAAAGCAAGGGTTTTTCCTGATCCAGTTTTAGCAACTCCAATCACATCTCGGCCGGACATGATAGCCGGAAATGCCTGCATCTGAATAGGCGTTGGCTTTTCAAAGCCCAAGCCGCTAATAACATCAAGGGTCTTTCGTGAAAGTGCACATTGCGACCATTTTTGGACAGGCTTCGGCATATCTTTACCTGACACTTTAATACCGTCTAACTCGAGACGTAAATCGGTAAGCTCAGCTTCAGTCATTTCGGATAGTTCCTGGGGCTCAACCCAGAAATTCTTTCGAATAGGTTCTAGGTCAAGCTTGCTATAGTCGTGGGTTGGTATATCTTTCTTCTTGCGCGCTTTTGCGGCAAGGGCCAAGAAGGAATTGGGATCGGTATTTTCTTTGCGGAAGTCGTAGTCATCGTCGCTGAAGTATGCTTCTGGTTCTTGTGGACCTTTGCTTGAATCTTTCTTCAACTGAAGAGCGGTGTTTACTTTTGGCTTAGATTCGAGATCATTCATGAATGCGTCAAGTGGGTCAACTTCCTCTTCCTCGTTATCCACTTCCATCGCTTCACCAGCCGCTGCATCGTCCGCAGTACCATTAGCTTGAGGACCGGTGTCCTCTTCAGCAGTGTCAACCTGCATTTCTGTGTCGTGCTGGGCGTTCTCTTGTGCAATACGCTCTCCTCTCCTCTCCTGTGCAGCTCGAGCAGCTGCAGCCTCTTCTTCCTCGTCGCCAGCAAAATTATCAGCATCGATATCGTCATCCTCATCCTGGTTTTCATAAGGTGTATCGTCAACATCGACAAGGGGTAATGATGGTAGCTTAGCAAGTTTGCGGTCTGATATTTCCTCCTCGTCGAGTATCAATTTACGTTTTTGAGAAATTTTGTCGGCATCCGCACTTTGCTTATGAAATCCAAACCCGCTAGTTTTTGTCTGTGGAAGAGCAGAGGCTATAGGCTCGCCGTTAGCTCTCCGACTGAATGTAATCGATTGAATTAACTCACCGCTGGAGGTCTTTGCTGTAGAGAGTAGGGTTGTAGCAGGCACTTTAGTAGAAGACGATTTTCCAGGTGGTGGGCCAGTGATGACCCCTAACTTTGCTACTCCGCCTGGGAGTTGGGACTTTGAAGCTGACTTCTTGGCGATTGCCTTAGGATCAAACTTGCCTGCGTATTGGCCCGCAGGGGAGAGTGGCTGCGCATCAGCAGGTGACGCTGGATCTGGAGAAACCCCAGTTGGTGTGGCAGTCGAAGATGTTCCGTTAGCTTTTTCATCCATCTCCGCAAGAAGTTTCCGGGTGGCACCTGGCGTTGTTTCTTTCTGCTTTTCCTTGTCCTCGTGCCGTTTTTTCCATGCTGCTAGCCGAGCAAGCCGTTCGGCCTTCTTGTCGGCCTCGGTTTGGGCGGCTGAGGGTGTTGGCACTTGATCGGTCTGTGATATCTTAGCGCTTGTAAAATAGTAGTCATAAGTTTGAGTAATAAATACCTGATATGACGCTGGCTTTGGAGCGCCGGTATCTACTTGGCCACGATCACGGCTGTCGCCTCGTTTGCTACGAGCCGAGGAGTCAGCAGTACCTTCGCGTCCTCTACGTCGATCACGGGACTCGTCTCGCCTGTTTCGGTACTCTCTGTCCCCAACACGATCGCGGCTTCTCCGGCTTCGATTCTCAAGAGATCTGTCTCTCTCCCAGTCCGCAGCTCGGTCACGCGAGCGTCTGCGATCTCTTCCACCTCGATAGAAGCCATCGTCTCGGCGGTCTACGGAGCGCTCGCGACGGCGATGGTCTCGGTCCCTGTCTCGGTCGCGATCGCGGTCGCGGTACCGACGCTGTGAAGATGTGTTGTTAGAAGAGTGACGTAGTCGTGTGTATGGGCTGTGCGGCCTCACATCATTGGGGCTGCGAGAGCGACTCCGGCGTCTTTGGTCGCGCGCATAGTCGCGACGGTCGCGGTCCCGATCTCGGTCCCTTCTATCATCCTCTCTGCGACTTCTTTTTGAAGAGTGCTGGCTGCCTGCTGGAGTTGGTGAGCGAGAGTCTCTGAGCCGAGCCATGGTTATTGCGGCTCGATTGCACTACTGTGGTGAGAGCTACCAGAGAACTGGAGAAAGCCAGGCCTGAAGGTCCAAGCCGATGGAACCGACGTCGAACCAATGCGCTTGAGCGGTCTTGAAACGAAGGCGGGTATGAGGCGTCCGATTTATGATTTATGGTAGACTAACTGTCTGGACGAACTTTGGACTCGATAGATATCAACCTAAGGGCCATGAAAAAGTGGCTTGTCATGTTATCCGTGACTACCTAGGTACTTGCAAAGGTGGCGGCTGTGGCTGGAAAGAGTCCCGCTGTAAATGAAATTACTGTACAGTAGGTATGGTACCTAGCCGCATAAACCGTGGCTTTATATCATCACCCTTACGTGCATTGACTAGAGTGTCTCATGTGGGGCACACGCACCAATTAGGGCAATAGCGCAACAACCTGAGCCCAGGAGCTCCCAATTTGTCGCGTGTGAAATTAACATGGGGGGTTGGGAGACACAAATTGGTTCTTAGCGGTCAGCTCCAGTCGGCAGCACGCTTATCCTTCCAAACAACCTACTGTTCATAACTTGGTCTAGGCTTTGCAGCCAATTTTCGAGAGACATTCCCCTCTCTCAGACCTGTTGCTGAATAATTCTTGATAATTGACTCAGACCTGACTGGGATAGCTGCCTACCATGCTATCCTCCATTGGTCGCTCTGTGGCGGCTGGACGGCTGACCTCGACTAACTTCGCGACGTCATTCGTGCGTTCGGTCGTCGTCCGAGCAGCCCCAAAGTCGCTGTCCAATGCACCAGGCATCTACAGACCGTCCTCCCAAGCTATTCGAGGTCTTGCCTCCCTGGCACGGCCAAAGAAAACCTCTTCTTCTGCAGCTACTACTTCTGCTAAGAAGCCAGCGAAGAAATCCACGACGACCAAGACAACCAAAGCGAAGGCTAAGGCCAGTCCCAAGTCCAAGTCCAAGTCCACGGCTAAGCCGAAATCGAAGCCGAAGGCTAAGGCTAAGGCTAAGGCCAAACCCAAGGTCAAGCGCGCCAGAAAGCCCATCTCCGCAGAACAACAGAAAGTACTCGAGCGCCGATCGCTGAAGCGAATCGCCTTATTCACCGAGCCCAAGACCCTGCCGGAACAGCCGTTCCAACTTTTCGTCGTTGAGAAAACACAGGGCAAGACGGATGGCCAATCGGTTATAGGAAAGATGGCTGAGGTGGCCCGGGATTTCAAAGCAATCCCATCCCACGAGGCTGAGGTTAGTCACTTATAAACTGCCTAAAGCACTTGCAAGCACCATACTAACTAATATTTATAGCGACTTAAATCCGTGACCGATCAGAACAAATTAGCCAACGCCGCAGCATACAAGGCCTGGGTTGAATCTCATTCAGCACAGGAGATCTACGATGCCAACCGGGCTCGAAAGAGCCTGAAGAGGAAATTCGATTTCCCCAAGAAGCCTGTCAAAGTCATTCACGACGTGCGCATACCCAAGAGACCCGGAACGCCCTTTGGCTTGTTCACCAAGGCTCGATGGGCGTCTGGAGAATACTCGACAGAAGGTGTGCGTATTGGCGAAGTAACCTCGAGAATTGCAAAAGAATGGAAGGAACAGGCCGCAGGACAACGCAAGGTATGTCTATGACATTGTCATATATGTTGCATAACTAACTATCTTCTAGCCATATGAGGACCTCGCGCGGTCACAGAGTGAACAGTATGAGAAGGAGATGGACGGGCTTGTCGATCGCAAGAGACTCGTTGCCTCGAAGTCCCCATCGCCATGATAACTTGTAACCCCGACGGCCCTGTTGTAGTTATAAATGGTAGACGTTAGCTGCCAGAGATGAGTTCTGCTTAAGGTAGATAGTATTAGTTACTGGAACTACCTTGTTTACTTGTGTCCTTGAGTTCTCTGAGCAAGGGATTGCATTTTCTGTAGCTGGGACTTGTATGATTTTTGGTACACCAATTGTATTGTATTAACACTCACAGATACTCTCATGCAAAATATTGGAACGGTGCCTGTAAATGTTACATGCAGTTTATCGTTATAAAGTAACTAGATTTTCTATTTGATACTGGATTCCCTGCGGCTTAATCCAGAGCCTTATGGTAAATGCTTGCCATCATAGCGCCGATCCTATGCATATAAATATCCAGTGTACCATCATGCCATGCAGTTACCTCTGTGGATGATCTCTCGACCCCATTACAATGACTTCAGCCCCCTCGGCATCTATCCAGGAACTACCCGTGAAGACGATTTTCCTTTGGCTTGACAGCCACAGAACGTAGTAAATATGTGCCACCACCGAGCCCCAGCAATACGCCCGTAGCTCCCTAAAATCAGGATCTCTCTTACACCAGACACCCCAGCCTGCGATCTCGGTCCCGATGTAGTTGGCAAGGAAGGCCCAAGCTTCCCGTTTCAGCCGAGGCTCCCAAGATGAGCAGTCTAAAAGCCAATGGCCCCGTTCGTAAGGTATAAGATCCCTCGTCTGTTCCTTTGGCCGGAAGCGTGAAGGTAAGCCCACGTCATGACCTAGCTTTCGTAAGCCTTGTGTGATTAGATCCTGCGGCCCAATGTGGGATTCTGATGTCGGCGGTTCTGGTGGGCGGATCTCCAGGCTGTCGTATGTGAATCCGTGGCTACTTAGGAACTTGATTGTCATTGGCGCTTTGTAGTTGTTGGGTAATGGTTGTGGTCCGATGTCACTTGTTGCTCGTGCCAAGGCACACGGGCTTGCTGCGAGGTCGAGCTGGCGTAATTTAGGCGGCGGTTCTGAGTCCGCTCTGAGAAGTTCCGACGGTTGCGACGATGAAAGGAACATTGTTTCCTCAATGAAATTGTCATCAGACGCATCGATAACTAGTTCTTTCACCTGTCTCTGGGAATTGTTACTTTGTTGGTATTCTGATCCCTCTCTGCTATTCGATGGTAGCTCTGTTATGTTTTTGACGTGCGGAGTGCAAGGAATTGTTTGCTGTGCGTGAGGTATCAATTTCCTGGGAGAAAGTCGACGACCATGACACTGGGAAGAGTGTCTACAAGGAGTGTCCAACGTGTTGCTTTGCGAATCCTGTTTGGGAGAATTGGAGGATGACTCGAAATGCTGGAGGTAGTTTTCTAAGACTCTGGTTGGGGACGTGAGAGAAGTGAATTCGGCATGATTCATAGGATGAGAATCCTGCACAATGCTAGGTGGCGTTTCCCACGATGCTTGTGTTGCTGATGCGGGCGTTTGTTGAAGAAAGGCATGACCAGGCACTTCACGAATGCATACCCGAGGAGAGTCTGCGTTATCTACCACACTCCGGAATGAGGCTTGTGGTGACTGGAAAGACCCGATCCTATCATCCGATGGGATGTTAGAGTCCTCATCTTCATCGGTTGCTGGTATGTGCCTGCTGTCTTTGATGCTATTATCACTGTCGCTTTGCGGGTAGAATGGGACTGGTTTAGCAGGTTCAAAGGCCATGTAAGCAGCTGCTAATGATCGGTATCGAGCATCATCAACTGCTTTGCTTGGTGCCCCAATATGTATAAGGATCTCCACGTCCGGCTGCTCCTCCATTCGTGCGAGGCATATCGCCTGGATGACCCGTACTCCTCAACCAAGATTCTTTAAGCCCAAAGAT